>JAVXUO010002765.1:407500-462197 GCA_033065855.1 Escallonia rubra
GGGCTTAGATTAGTGGCTAGATTAAAGGGGTTCTCTAGCCACACCGGCACTGTGGGAGCCAGTCTTTCCAAACAGACAGAGCGTTGCTGTGAGGATCATGCCAGTTGAATATGCGATCCGATAGTCTGTGGAGCATCGACACCTGTGGACCCCTCGGTGACGTGTCACTCTAGGGGAGTGCCATGTGTCGGCTGATGACATCATTATCTCAACCTCTATAGATAGGGGTCTTGAGAATTCATTCGGAAGGTGGAACATTTTCAACACTCTCACATTTTCACTTTCTCACTCTAGAATTCTAAAGGGAGAAACATACAGGACCCTAACTCTGGACCTAAGCATCGAACCGTGACTGTCGTCGTGTATTCACCCTGTACCATCGCCCTCACAGCACTGCCACCCTCAGGCTCTGTCTGGGAAGCACTTGGTCTCTGTCCTTGCTGTGTCCCACATTAGCGCACTTGGCATATGACTCAGACTGCATTCCTTGTGGCACCTCCACGTCGACTGCGAACCCACTTTCATTGGCATCATTTTGGTGACTCTGCTGGGAAGGTGAGCATCGTAGTACAGTTCGTTCCTTGCCTGACACAACCAAAAAATTATGCCTCAGCAACACAGGACTACCAGGATTACCAGCCAAAGCCTCAACCCAGCCATCCAAGAGGAGCATCACCTCGAGGACCAAGAAGAGACCAGTCACAACCAATTCCAGGCTCCCCCCAGGATGGATGCACCCGATATAACCGCATTCGTCAACGCCACAATCCAACACCTTACTCCCACCATCACTAAACTCTAAGATTCCCAAACATCTCTCATGACCGTGATATTAAAAGTACAAAAATCAATCCAACTCTTGACTTCGCAATCGCTGACTTCTCAAAGCCTTAGAGCTCCGCACCCTGTGACCGTTGCACACTCCATCTCATCCCAAGTTCTGGGGTTGGCCCCTCCTGCTCATATCCAGCCTTCAAGGCCTGGGCTAGTTCTGGACACTGCCCAAGTCCCAGTGTTGCGACCACCGCTGCCTTGGTCCTCCGAGCTCTTGACAGTAGGACTAGCGGCACCTCAGCCTGCGGCACCACACCTTACCCTTGCTCAAAGCACTTCGGAGACTCACGAATCAATTGAGATGGATCCTAACATGAACATTACCAACCGAAACCTAAACACAAGTCATTCCCCCGGCTTACTCCAGTCGACCCTTCCTGAGGACCGACCTCCAGCAGTTGACACTACCCATATGCAAACCATACCCCAACAAGTTGCTCCCCACCACCAACCCCTCTTTACCATTGTCATCCCCTCAGTGCCTCGAGTTGCACCGTCTGGGGGCTCTAGTGCCCGGATCATCCCGACAGGGCACAAACCCTCGCATGCTTCGTATGTCACCAAGCATGACCTTGATGCCATCCTCCGCCGTCTCAAGCAGTCATCCTTACCATACTCCCCCTCTAAGCAGTCAGGCCATGCTCCCTACTCAGGCAGTCTCACTACCAAGCCCTACCCTGTCAAGTACAAGTAACCATGCTTCACCCTGTTTAACGGCAAAGAGGGCAACGCCCGCGAGCACCTCACCCGTTTTGTTGGCTCCCTGGAACATTATAGGGAGGATGACACTTTGAAGCTTCGAGAATTTCACAAGTCCCTAACTGGTCTCTCCTATTCTTGGTATCATCAGATTCCTGACGGTACTATCCACTCCTGGTCCGACATGGTCCAGCTCTTCCTTGACAAGTTTCACTATGAGACTGAACGTGTGACCATCGTTGACATTGCCGGGATCCGCCAGAACCCCAGGGAAGACCTCAACACCTATGTTACGCGATTTCATCACAAGTGCTTGGAATGCATTGACTTCAGCAAGGATGAGACCCTTGTCCCATTTGCATCAAGAACATGAAAGACACCTACAGGGTCTACCTTGAAAACCTCCAGCTTCGGTCTTGGGGACACCTCAAGGAAGCTGCACGACGCACATACGACCCCAAAGCCCCAAACTCATATTGCCCTGGCCGTGACGGCAGAAGCAGCCAGTAATGACGACAACAATCGCAACCATCAGTCCCAAGGAAGGGATGGGCGCCCTGACAAGAGAGGGAAGCCAATGCCTGCCCCGGAATACCTGTGTGACTTGAAGACTGTTACAACTCTCCTCGAGACATGGATCAATGACAATGCCATAACCCTGCCCAATGCCAACACTGAACCTACCCCGGAAGACTTAGTCTATCCCAACTACTACCCCTATCATCGGAAGGTCGGTCACGGCCTCAAGTGGTGTAGGGGCCTCAAGTTTGCCTTTGCTGACAAGATTGCGTCCGGAGAGCTCAAACTATAAGTGCGGGAAATATGACCCACTCGACCAAGCCGTGGCCTGCCTTAGTGCATTTTCCACACTTGTAATTTGTTCTTTTATTTTGCAAGTTTCCATGTACGCCATCCCCATGTACCAAGGCATGTTGCCTATCTTTGTTATCAATGAAGTTACATTTTCCAGACTAAGAAAATTTTCAAGCTACATTGCTCTTGCACAAGTCTACTGACACCACCCTTGACACCATCACTCACTCCCTTGGGGGCTACCCTTTCCTACCCCTGCCACCTCACATTACAGCGACTTGGTATGTGGTGCACGGGGTGGCTCGAGCCATGCTACTAAGTCTCGACACAAGTCCCATCTCCCTCTCATCTCAACCTCTCGTGGTCGCGGTCGCACCATCACCCCTTATTCAATTTTTTTTTACACTTAGAAAATGTTTTCACAGCCGGTCATTGATGATCACCCTCAGCAATTTCCCTCGGCACCCTTGTCTGAGCTCAACACTTAGAAAAATTTGTAACAAAAATTTTCACGCCCCTTTCTCCATATGCTCCTTCCAACACTCGGGAAAACTTCTGAACACTTAGAAAATTTTCTCCCCTTATTTGCCCTCCTCTCTCTCACCCTGCCTGCTCGCGGTCGGGTCACCACCCTCTCATCCTCGTTCTACACTTAGAAAAAATTTCACAAATTTTTTTATCTCACCTCCCATCACCCCCCCTCACTCTCTCTCCAACACATAGAAAAAATTTCCAAATTTTTTATCTCCCCCACATACTCCCAACATTCATGCTCTCATCACTCTCCCTCTCACATTTTCCTCTCCTCCCTCACCACCCAAAACCCCATCACTCTTTCCCCACTTTTTGCACAATCTCTCTCTCTCTCTCTTTTTCCTTATGAGATAATTATCATTCATCCTCCACCCAAGCCATCCTTCTATCTTCTTCCTTGGGGCAAAAAAAAATATTCAAAAAAATCATCAATTTTGAATTTTGAAATTCAAAATCCAAATCCAAACAGACGGGTAGACCCGCGGGCCCGAACCCATCTGACCCGCGCACCATTTTTCTTTATCCTTACCCGACTCGCGACCCGAACCACCCAATCAGTTTCCCTCAAACCCTAATTCTCCCAAAAAACCCCTAAATCTCTCCATCTTTTTCTTGCACCGCCCACCTACCCGCGCCGCCACCACCTTCGCCCTTCTGCCGCGCCACTCCCCGGTCGGCGTCGCCCCCCTCGCCGGTGACCACCTCTCCCCTCTCTCCTGGCTCTCTCTCCTCGCCCACCCGCCGCCGCCGTCGCCGCCCCCTTTTTCCCTTATCTTTTTTCTCTTCCCTCGGCCTCCTTCCCCTTCCCCCGCCCCCTCTCGGCCTCAGCCACCTTCCTCTGCCCCCTCAGCCGTCCTTACCTACCTCTCTCCTCCCTCCTCCCCCACCTCTCCTTCTTTTCCCTCCCCCATCATTCGCAACCCTTCAGCCACGCCGCCGCGGCTGCCCACCCTTCCCCCCCTTCTCCCTTATCTTCTTCCCCATCACCCCCTTCGGCCAACTCCACCCAAGGCCGACGCCGACCATGCACCTTCCCCTTCCCCTCACTTTGGCCACCTCCTACTGTCCACCCTCGATCTTGGCCCCGCACCAACCTTCGGCCCGCCCCTTCGTCCAACTCCCCAAGGCCACACCCATCCCTTCGGCCTCCCCTTCCCTTCACCGTCGGCCTCCATCACCAAGGCCACTCTTCTGCTTCATACCACACCCAAGACCGCCACCAACTTCGTCCTATCTATCTCTCATATTTCGGCCTTCGACCTCCTCTACCTACCTTTTTTTTTCGAACACCAGCATCTCACACAGCCCATCATCGCCACCATTCTCACAAACACTGTCAAACAAAAAAAAACTCATTGTTACGACTAACACGCGCCTCGCGCCACCCATTCACGTTACTCTTTCCTTTACTCATTTCTTCATTCTTTTACACTTAGAATTTTTTTTGCAATTTTGGTCACGCCCCGCGTCGCGACGACCCTTGACGTCAACGTCCTAGGTAGGTGGTGCGCGAGGCAGCTCGAACCACCTAATTTTATACATTGTTCAATGCCCGTCGCCATGCCTCGGCATCGCGATGCCCTCGCCTGCGCGCCAACTCCTCTACGCTTGTCGCCCATCGCCCGGGCAACGTCTCCACGACGCCTGTCGCCAGTTCCTAGGCGCTGTCTCCTCTACCCCCATCGCCCGCACCCGCGCACCATCTCTTTAACCCCCGTCGCCAGTGCCTGCCCGCCGTCTCCGTGACCCCTGTCGCCCACACCTGCGTGTCGTCTCTTTAACCCCCGTCGCCAGTGCCTGTGCGCCGTTTCCACGATGCTGGTCCCCGTCGTTCGGAAGCCGTCTCTGCGACCCCCGTCATCCGAGCCCCAGCGCCCTATCACCATGCCCCCGTTGTCATACCAGGCATTCCAAGGTTTCAGTAGGTGGTGCACAAGGTGGCTCGAACCACCAACTCTTCACCTTCGTCATTCAGAGACGATGTGAACAACTCGCCGGCCAAACAACATAAAACATCTTGCTAAGTGTTTGTGCGTGCGTGCGGCGCCCGCTTGGGTGCCCCTCCACGCACACCACACGTAGGGGGCTTATGTTCCCAACCTACTCTGGTCACCACCAAAGTCCCACTGGGGCTCCCATTTTTCACGACACATTTGCACAAGCAACAGTCAATATTCAAGGCTTCCAACGGCTCAAAATATGCACGCTCAAGTCACGTGCACTTTTCATTTTTTCTACGTGACTTCGTCACTAAGAAACTCATTTTTCCGCGATGCCTCATCACGCTTCGAACGTCGAACATCGCCCGTCGGCGCACATTGGCACTTGCCTAAAGAGGTTAGCCTTGGCCTTCCCCTTGGGGTCGGCCTCGGCCTTACCTTGGGGTTGGCCTTGGCCTTCCCCCAAAGGTTGGCCATTGGCCTCCCCCCTTAGCACTTTCATTTATCTTTAAAGGATCGTGCATTGTCTGTGACGCTCGTTGCTCGTCGCCCGAACACCATCTCCGTGACGCTCATCGTCCGTAGCCCAGGCGCCGTCTCCGCGACCCCTGTCACCCCCGCCTGCGCGACGTTTTCGCGACCCCCGTTGCCTATCGCCCTGGCACCATCTCCGCGACCCTCGTCGTCCGTCGCCAGGGCACCGTCGCCGAGACCTCTGTCGCCTGCATCCGAGCGCCGACTCCGCGACGCTAATCGTCTGTCGCCCGCGCGGCGTCTCTGTGACCCCCATCGCCAGCGCACAAGAGCCGACTCTGCAAAAATCGTCACTCGGGCACCATCTCCACGAGGCTCGTTGTTCGTCACCCGGTTACCGTCTCCACGACCCCCGTCGCTCGCCCCCGAGGCCATCTCTTCGACCCCCGTCATCCGCAATCGCGCGCCGCACTCTAACACTCCGCCGCGCCCATTTGCCGCACCGCTGATACAGCTGTGCCCCCAAGCACTTTTTCACACTACCACGCACCTTGCGCTGGTCCATCCTTTCACCACACCATGCGCACATTGCCTTGGTCGTGGAAAATGCTTTGACCCACTCTCTAGAGTGTGCAGCATCCCGCAGGGATAAGTGACTCTTTCGAGACACTATCTCTGCCAGGGAACTTTTCTAATCCCCTTCCGCCAGGTAGGCGGCTCCTCCGGGATGCTACCTCGGCCCGTCAGGTAGATGGGTCCTCCGGGATGCTACCTTGACGTGATCCGAGTGCTCTCGCACAAAGACTCATCCGCGGGGATAGGCGACTCCTCTAAGACACGATCTCCGCCAGGGAGCTTTTCAATTCTCCTTCCGCAAAGTAGACGTCTCCTCCGGGATGCTACCTCAGCCAGTCGGGTAGACGGCTCCTCTGGGATGCTACCTGGGCCAGTCGGGTAGACGGATCCTCCGGGATGCTACCTTGACATGCTCCGAGTACTCCGGCACAAGGACTCACCCGCGGGGATAGACGACTCCTCCGGGACACTATCTCTGCCAAGGAACTCTAAGTGCTTCGGCACAAAGACTCCCCTTCCGCCAGGTAGACGGCTCCTCCGGGATGCTACCTCGGCCTGCGGGATAGGCGACTTCTCCGGGACACTATCTCCGCCAGGGTGTCTGCGTGACTGGCCTATGTGCTCCGGCACTGGGGCTTGCGTCGGCACCCCTGGGGACTATGACCCCCAAGCCACTCCGAGACGGGAGCAAGTCTTCGGAGGGCATCGCCCCTAATTCGCCTAGCAGTTGGGCGTCGGGTCTTCCCTACTGCTGCCTGGCCTGTGGAACTCTACAAGGGCTTGGATTGGTGGCTAGATCAAGGGGGTTCTCTGGCCACACCGGCGCTGTGGGAGCCAATCTTTCCAGACAGACAGAGCGACGCTGTGAGGAGCAGGCCTATTGAATATGCGATCCTACAGTCCGTGGAGCACCGATACTTGTGGACCCCCTCAGTGATGTGTCACTCCCAGGGAGAGCCACGTGTCGGCTGATGACATCATTATCTCAACCTCTATAAATAGAGGTCTTGAGAATTCATTCGGAAGGTGGAACATTTTCAACACTCTCACATTTTCACTTTCTCACTCTAGAATTCTAGAGAGAGAAACATACAGGACCCTGACTTTAGACCTAAGCATCGGATTGTGACTGTCGTCGTGTATTCACCCTGCGCCATTGCCCTCGCAGCACTGCCACACTCAAACTCTGTCGGGGAAGCCCTTGGTCTCTACCCTTGCTGTGTCCCACATCAGCGCACTTGGCATCTGACTCGGACTGCATTCCTTGTGGCACCTCGACGTCGACTGCAAACCCCTTTTTCTTGACATCAACACACACACACACACACACACACATATATATATTTATATATAAATATATGTGTGTGTGGGTATCTACACACATACATACATACATACATACATATATATATATATATATATATATATATATATATATATATATATATAACTTAGGTATGTTGCTGTCAGCGTACAATCCCCCGACTAGGGCCCACAATCCCTACTTCACATTGGATAAATAATATTCGGTTAGGGTACTAGCGTCCCTGACTAGGGCCTACAATCCTTCCTCCGCCCGGGAGACATATTATGGTGGATGCACAGGCGAACCACGAGCAATAGCACTGTGCAAAAACGTATCGCCCCGTTGACCAGGACCCACAATCCAAGCTTTCTCCAGTGGATATGGGACACAACAACCAAGGCAGAATATTGTCTCATTCAACATAATCCAACTTTAAAATACTACTGATAGAAATATTCCATGGCATTTTTAATCCATTTTTCTTATCAAACCAATTTTAGAACATCAGAAGCATAACGAATACTTAAAACTTTCATTTGGTAAAATCACGTATACATATACCTATATTGAAAATTGTACGTAAAAACATGGCAAGAGTACTTACATGTATTGCTAAATGGTTCTGATTTTTTTTGCTTACAAGCCGATCCTAACTCTTGTCTATTGAAACTTAAACGGAACATCACATGGGTGTTAATTTTTTATGCTCAATCATGCCTGACTGCTAAGTTTACCCCTAGGTGAGGAAATTATACAAAATACCGCTAGACTTGTGTAAAATTATCAAATTACCTTCGACGCCTAACGTACCGTTACACACCAAAAAATAACTCAACATAAAATTTTTAAATGACTAGGTGGGTTTTTCAGACAAAAAGGACATTTCTGGGAATTTTAGCTCGAAACTCTAAACCGCTTCTTAAATTGAGCGCTAAAGATCCTATTTCAAATATATATCCAACGGCATCGGAATGCCACAAAATTTCAGACACTCAAGCGTCTCAGTAAGATCAAATCACTATAAAATTTTTGGCTAAATATATTTTCGTTTAAGATGCCAATTAATTCAAAAACTTGTTTTCAAAGTAAAATCAATTCAGGCTCTTCGCACGCCCAAACAAATCACAGAAAATTCTACATCAAAGGTTCGTGAAAATAAAGGGATTTTTTCTTTTAAACTTGACCCAAATGTGCTAAAAAAAGGCTTAAACAATTTTGGCCAATAGACTCGTCAGTAATTCTAGAAACATCATTTTTCAGCAAATCCTAATTTTGTACATTGACCATTTTGAGGCAGAAACATGACGAATCTTAGAGAACTCAAAATTACAAACTTAAAGACTTTTTGAGGCTTCTGAAAAAAAAACTAATGAGTAATGAATTTTATGACAAATCTTAGTGGCTACTAGAAATCGAAAAATTCTGTACTTCTACGTGCATTGATTTTAAGGTCATTTTCAGATATACAAATGTGAGATTCTGAGAAAACTCATAACTAAAACGCTGAAGGGAGCATAGTGATGTTTTCAGAAAGTGAAAAATCACCTCAGTTGGATTAGTGATAAAAGAGATATGACAAAAATCCTAACACACTCTGATGCTACTCTACAATAGTCTTCTTCTCAAACACACACACATCTCACCCTCTGAAACACACGCACACACACAATACACATCAACTCACACACAATCTCATACATCATACCTAAAACACCCAATTACATAGCTAAAATTAGAGAGAAAAGATTAGGAATTTACCTTGAAAAAGTCTTGCCCTAGGTGTTGCTTCTCTCTCCCTTTCTCTCTCTGACTTTCATGTAAAAGATGTGGTCAGACTTCTCTTGGACGGCTGCCTTCCTTAAGACCCCTTTTTATATGGTTGCCCTAGCTTGGAAGTCTTTCTAAAAAATCCCCCACACTTAGTTATTTTTCTCATTTCACCCACACTCTCTTAAAAGACGACCCTATGATTTTACATTAAGGTTAAAGAAAATAAAAAATTTCGACAACTAAAGTGATGAAATAAAATTCCGGACATTACAAAACCCTTGCCCCCAGCTGCTATCCATTACAGATATATGATTTCCATCAATAGGTCTTAGATGCGAAATGGCGAATCGCTTCAATTTTATGAAGTGCAGAGCCCATAAGAGAACCCGAAGAGCAAGCTTGGACTTCCTTTCAGAATACGCATGTATGACTCTCTACCTTCAATTACCGGTTTTTATTCAAGTTGTTGTACATGAATAATGATTCTTGATGCTGTCATGTATGAGGTTCGTGCTGAAGTTAATTTGATTCTCTTTTACTACTTTTTAGCTAACTTTAGAATGCAATTGATCCACATGAGCCTTAATCTTACCTCTGGTTTACCCTTGTCAAGCTGGTCAGGCAATACTGATTGTTCCCTTATTATTTAATCCTAGTTCAATATCTCGTATTAAATTCCATCGAGGGAAGTAGCTGAAAAGTCTAAGGGACTTGTTTTATATATCACCAATGGATCATTAATCATCATATTGTGCTCGAAGCTAGAATTGGCTCGGCATTTGACAGCCAAATCCAACGCTAACCTGCCATATATTTTTATTTCGTGTATCAGGCAGATATCTGTTTTTGTGACAGTGTTTATGTTTTTTTTTTGGTAAAGTTCCACATTTAGTTGCAAAGCAAAAATAATCTCATCCTATCCAAACTTCTAGAAGATCTTCATTGATCCCTAGAGAGTTGCAAAGCTCCTAGTTATCACAAGTTCTGGTGATAGTTTGTATCTTACGACGTGCAATGGATTTTACATTTTAGCGTGGTCGCAAAGAACGTAGTTATGGATACCAAAGGTACTTTGCTTCTTTTAAAAAATCAAGTCTTGTTAGTTAAAGACATGCTTTGACAAACCACACTATTTTAACCTATTCATTAAAGACATCTTTGTTATTTTATTAAAACGTGAATTGAGACATGCTATACAACAAAGAATTCCACTAAGTGAGAAATTTTCCTTCTTTTCTCTTGGTGCCTTGGGAGTCGATGTTAGGTCTGAAGATGCATATGAGCCCTAATTTTTTTTTCTTGGTCGTAATTATAAGTTTCATATGACTACATGAATACATAATGTGAGTTACCCTCGGATCATGCTACCTTCTAGTTGACTTTAGTGCATATGGTTTGAAGCAAGCAGAATTCTTTTCTTTTTTCGTGTCTTCTTAGTTCACTTTAGTGAAAGTAGGAAAGCTGAAGATTATAGGTATCATCTTAAGTGAAGAAAATGAGTACAAAAACATTCCAAAAGATCATTTCAGAATTAATCCTTCTAATGCTACTCAAATTTTTGTGCTTTCAGGTGCTACCCTACCTTGAGAGAGAGACCATGACTCAGAAACTGAGCAATATGAAGCTCGAGACATGTATGAACCTTGTTGTTGATCCTGTCCTTGCTGAAATGTATAAATACATCACTACACTTGAGACAGAGGTAGATGCCCTAACGTTGAAATTGCAACACCTTAAGGAGAGACCTTCACAAAATATTGCATCTAGTTATAACACTGAGCTTTGGGTTGGACATGATTTCTGTGGACAGATATGAGCAGATAGGTGTACTTTCTAAGTATAGTTTGACAATTTAGCTCTCCAAAGTTTGCAGACAGAATTCTTGTGTACTATGACTACGTTCCAATATATATAACATCCACGTGTGTTCTGTTGGGTGCAGCAAAGTGTTAAATGAATCAATGTTTAGCTGTTATGTACTCCCTACATCTCAAAATAAGAGTTTCTTTGAACTTTCCGCTGTTGGCCAAACACTCTTTATTAGAGGAATATTGATCTCTAATCCCTTCCATAGACCATCCAGGATTCTAACCAAAGGGTCAAACAGTACACTATTGCATTTGTATTGCTTTTGTGTCCTACACTAGCATATTCACCTTGTTTCCTTCATATGGCTGAAATGAAATGAATGGAGGAGTTATACAATCTATGTTGTAGGCATTCCCTTTTCTAAATCTTTTGTTCTATGGCATCTTTGCCTCAGTCTCTCAAGTATGTCTTTTTCTCTTTTCCCTTTTCCACTTTTCTCGCAGGTGCCCTAATTTCAGCATCATAGAGACTTACCAACTTTTTTGTCCTCTGCCCATTATGCTATAACATTGGTTCAGTTACTAGTCTTGCCGGATAAATATAGCTGAGCAGTAAGCAAAATAGAAAAACTCCTCTTGTTTGTGATGCATTTGAACAAATTACAACTCTTAAGGTGACTGAATGTCATGAATTGTATACGCTCGTCATTGTTGTTAGAATAAGATTGAGATTTTGAATTCCATAAAGAACTTGTGTGCCAATATGTTTATAGCAACCTGTGTACAATCCAAAGAATTTTTAACATATGACAAGTCTAAGGTCATAGTTTGTGCTCAAATATAGAGATTGATTTTGCCCTAAACCTTCCCTCTCCCCCCCAGTACCCTCACCCCCATCACACACACACACACACACACACACTCTCTCCACAACTCGTACACACCTGACTTGCACATTGACACCCAATTTACGGGTACCAAAACATGTATTTTTAACACCTAAGGTTCTTTAGGGTGATGGTAATTGGCAAAGACAAGGACACCATGATTGAATTGCATCATTCAAAATAAACAACATAAGATAGTGCTTACATAGTAAGCAAATCTGAGTAATATTTTTTCGGTTGACGGACTATCACAATAAGACTGAATCCAATGGTGCAAGCAAGACATAAAGGTGCTACTTGTGCCGATGGAGGCGAACTGGAGCCTACGAGCTGGAACTAGGAATGGGTCATTGACAACCTTCTCATCAGGAATAGGCTTCTCCCATTTAAACTTTAGCACCAGGACACATCCATCGCCCCCCCTCCAAAAGGCACAAATGTGTATGCTATTGGACACTTTCTTTCTAACCTCGACGGGTCGAAGTTCTGATAGTCTGGAAAGTACTCTAGATTTTTGTTTGTGGCATTGGCAATCCAGTGTAACTACTCATGTCAGTTGTACTAGACTCTCAGTAATATGTCTTATAAAAAAGGACTAACTAGTGGGAGCTATATCAGAGCTTACCTTCCATCCCTTTAGAATCATATATCCAGCGTAGGCGAAGTCAGCAATGGCTTCTCTACATGTTCCTGGTGCAGTTGCATGGAATCTCAGTATTTCGCTAGCAACACTCCACGAGTACCTCATATTTCTGAAGTCTTCCCAAGTAAGCAGCTCCTTTGGCTCTTTTGAATTTGATATCTCCTTATGTTTTTCGTCACCAATCGCTAAGTATAATAAGATAAAATCACTATTGTTCTAGGACTTTAAAACCATAACTATAGCAATGAACAAAAGGGAGCGTACCAAAGTTGCGACAATTTGAAGCATTGACTAAAAATACTTGGTGGCGAAAGCTTAAATGCCGATTAAATAAATTAGTCAAAATATTACTTTTGGCTAGCAACAGTAGGAATCTATGGAGCCTACATGTTGTACCTTTAGTGCTTCTAAAAAAGTTACATTCCTCAAGTTGCCTATCCGACCACTTCTTGTGAAATTTTATTCAATCTGCTCTGTTAATAGTGTAAATAGGTTACCCTTTAGGTGTAAAGAGTTCACACAGAATGGCTATGTATGACGTTCACACCTTTTACGTGTTAGGATTTCTCCTCAAATTGATTGACTTGTTTTCGTATTCGTTCTTCGGATTTTTTCATGGCTATTCTTCAACTATGTGTGATGAATTAATACTAGCATATTTATTTGTCATTGAAACCCTGTTATCGAGCCTTAATCGGTTATTTGAATTCATGTCGATACTCATTTCATATTGCATGTCGAACATTGAATTATAAGGTTGGTATGTTCCTGCGTGGAACGCAACTAGTACCTTGGTGGACTAGTAATTGTACGTACGCATATATAGGCTGTATTGTGCAGTGCCTGTATGGCTTTGCCTGTGCTCATGGTCAATATCATCTAAACTTGTTTATGTTTTGTTTGAAAATGATTGTTTTGATGTCTGATCAAAGGGGATTGAGTTGAAACTTTTCCTTGTATTGTTATCAAACTATTTGTGATTGTTTGAAATCCTTTGAAAAATTGTCATCGAATAGAATCTTGAATCATTTTGAAATTCCGTCATTTATTCCTTGAGTAACCTTACTGAGCTCTCAAAAGGTCACCCTTATTTGATTCTCTTATGCAGGCAATAAGCACCAGTAGATTGCTTGGGGATGGGTTTGGAGCCTGAGTGAGATTTTAGAGTGTCCACCACTATTTTGCGTCGTAGGACCTTGCATGGGACGACATTGTTATTGTTCTATTATGAACTTAAGTTTTAGCAGTTTAAGTTTGTTTTTTTAGACTGTATATTTTGAAGAATTTGAGTTATGTCTATTCAGAATCTCTGTATTTTGTGTCAGAACAACGTTTGATATGATTTGATGTGTTTAATGGTCCGGGGGTTCAGGGCATCAGAGCTACGGATTTCCAGGTCGTTACAAAATCCGTAGCTGAACTTTGTTATATTTTATATCACGTATCGAGTAGAAATCCGTACTCTTAACAGTGTGTATGTTTTTTTTGGTACAGTTCGACGTTGAGTTGCAAAGCAGCAATAACCTCCATTGTGTCTATTGTAGAATATCTTCATTGATCGCCGAAGAGTTGCAGAGTTCTAGCTATCACAGGTTCAATGATAATGTGTATCTTATGATGTGCAACGGATTTTACATTTTAGCGTGGTCACAAAGAACCTAGTTATGGATATCACACGTACTTTGTTTCTTCTGTAGAATTAAGTCTTGTTAGTTAACAGAAGATCAGTAGTTCAAAACATGCTTTGATCAATCACCCTGTTTTAACTTATTCATCAAGGACATCTTTGTTATTTTATCAGAACGTAAATTGAGACATGCTATACAACAAAGAACACCACTAAGTGTTAAAATTTCCTTCTTTTTGGCTGGAATAAGAACTTCTATAGTCCCACAATTTAGTTCTCTAAGTGCCTTAGGAGTCGATTCTAGCTTTTAATATGCATATGAGCTCTATAATTTGTTTTCTTGGTCGTAATCGTAACTTTCATATGACTACATGAGCATAATGTCTGTGTTACCCTCTGATCATGCCATCCTCTTGTTAACTTTCATGCACATGATTTGAAGCAAGCAGAATTCTACTTTACTTAAATGAAAGTAGGAAAGCTGAAGATTATATGTATCGTCTTCAATGCACTGAAGGAAATGAGTACAAAAACATTACAAGAGTGTAATACCCCGAATTTTGGGAATCGTTTAGAATAATCATCTGTACTCCAAAAAAATAAACGGGCGATAAATTTAAGCAATGCTCGAGTATTAGTAGAGTATCGAAGCTCAAAAGAATTTTGGGGCAAAAATATAATTTTTGAAAATTTTGGGGGCATTTCCGTAATTTTGAAAAACTTTGGGGGCATAAATGTAATTAATATTTTTGGTGATAAAAAATAATGAAATGAGTGACAATATATGTTTTAGGGACATTTAATTAAATTAATGGAGGTTGGAATAAAATTTGGGGCTTTGATGTAGTTATACAAAAGTTTGGGGTCATTCTGTAATTATGGAAAATTTTGGGGGTTAATTTGTAATTTTTGGAAGTATGCATTATGTGGCAAACTTTGAGGAATGAGTTGGCCACCTCTTGCTGGTTGCGTTGTGACTAATCTAATTATATTATAAAATATAGATAGGATAAGATCTTTAAGGAAATTAAAGAAAGGAAAAAAAAAGAGAAAAATGTAATGGGATAAGAAGGAATTTCGGAAAAACAAAGAAAAGAAGAAACAGAGGAAAGAACATAAAGCAGAACAGTGAAGAGAAACAAAACAAAGAAGCAATAAAAGCAGGGCTCGGGGAAGGGGAAGAAAGAAGAAAATTTGGAAATAAATCCTAGGGGTAATCCCTCTTCCTCTCTAGGGAATTTTAATGTGTAAAATTGCAAGTGGGTGTGTGCGTGGGTGCAGTGTGTGTGTTGGTGGGGTGTATTCATGGTTGTCGTGGGTATGGGTGTAATATGTATAATCGTTGGTGTAATTGTGTGTGGTGAATGTGTTTGTCTGACTAAAGTGGAGGAGGTTGTGAATATTTGGTGTGTCCGAGAGTCTCTGTGTGTGAGTTTAGTGTGTGTTGGTTGTGTGTGAGCTTCAGGTATGGAGGCTTATGGGTAATGGAACATGTGTGTGAAATTATGTATGTTGGATTGATGTTAGAATGGATGTGGGTTAGGTGTAGAAGTGAGGAAAAAATGGTGAAGTGTGCGTTTGGGAATTTTGTGTGTGTAATGGGTCTCGGCAGAACAATGAAGAAGACAAGTGTGTGTTTTAAGGTGAGTTAGCAGGTGTGTTGATTTGAACGGTGCTCGTAATTGTCGCTAAAAGGGGTTGATTTGGGTAGTTTTTCATGAATTTTTATACATAGCTAGGTGCAAAATTGGACAAAGTCCAAAATGGTAACCCTAGATATTTTCACGAGACCTACGCTATGGAATTTTTATTGTATCGATTAAGAGAAATTCTGGATTTATTTAACATAGTAAATAACGTTAATTTAATCTGAAAATTTTAGAAAAATATTATTTTACTGACATGATTCATTATCTAAAATTTTGTGTCATTCCAAGGCCGATAGGTATTTTTCGCGAAACTTGCCTTTTAGCGCTTGGTCCAGACACCGGTTCAGGATTTTCTGGCAAAAATTCTCTAAAATACTTTTTAGCCCAGAAATGACTTCAGGATGCTAAAAATAGTATTTTAATATGTTTTGGGATTTTTTCAGTGCCGGAAACCCCCAGAGGTATTTTGGTAATTTATCACCCCGATGGGGGTATTTTGATAAATTTACCTATAAAATGTATATTGAGGTAAATTCACATACAGTAAGATTGATTGGGTGATTTTACTTGCGGGAAGGCTGTTTTTGTGATTCAAGTGTAATTTGACCTAAGAAAAGTATTTTGGTAATTTGCCAACCCGAGAGGGTATTTTAGTAATTTGACCTAAGAAAAGTATTACTGGGTAGAATTGCATACAGTAAGGTTATTATAGTGATTCTACTTACGAGAAGACCATTTTGGTGATTTAAGTCCAGGAGGGGCATTTTGGTAATTTTA
This sequence comes from Escallonia rubra, assembly GCA_033065855.1. Taxonomy (NCBI): domain Eukaryota; kingdom Viridiplantae; phylum Streptophyta; class Magnoliopsida; order Escalloniales; family Escalloniaceae; genus Escallonia; species Escallonia rubra. The sequence goes on from JAVXUO010002765.1 coordinate 423,838, forward strand.
CATACGCAGTGAAAGAGGTTCATTTCGGGACCATGTGTGAGTCTGTATTAAGTTATAATATTGTACTATAGGCTGTGTTCTAATGATTCAATTATTTTGTTTACGGTAAAGTTAAAGACTTTCCGATTAGGATAATCTAGCTGCGGATTCAGGTAAGGGATTCTATCTTAATTCTGGATAAGTACTTTCGTCCTCGTACCCGTAAGTACTCATTTGATTCACTTATGGATAATGTTGAACTCTAAATTATGTATTTATATCAGCATGTTATTGCCCAGAAAACCCCAATATTGAACCGGAATCGATTATTTGAAAATCTTGTAATGCTCGTCGGTTATTGTGTGTCGAGCAAATTTGATAATTGTTTGTATCTGTTTTTCCAAATTGTTGTGACTAAACTCGATCACAATTCATAATCATTTTTGCTGTTTATTTGTGATTTTTCTTCTGAAATTTTGAATGATGACTTATATCAGTATGTTATTGTTATTGGGACCCAAATTGATTTCGGTGTTTTGAGCTTATGTTAACGCTTATTGATATTGCTTATTTTTCTATGTTGACCTAGGTATCCGTTCCGTGGGGAGGCGATATAAGATTGTGATGCCAAGGAAAGAGGGTTCGTACTTACGTGGAGGTGCCACAAAGGCTGCAGTCATCTTCAGCTTCCAAGCATGTTGATGTGGGACACAGCAAGGGTGGAACAAGGGCAGAGACCAAGGGCTTCCCAGATAGAGCTTGAGGGTGGCAGTGCTGCGAGGGCGATAGCGCAGGATGAATATACGACGACAGTCACAATCCGATGCTTAGGTCCAAAGTCAGGGTCCTGTATGTTTCTCTCTCTAGGATTCTAGAGTGAGAAAGTGAAATATGTTCTGCAAATGTCCAACTGTTAATCCCTATCCTCATTAATGAATTCTCAAGACCTCTATTTATAGAGATTGAGATGATGATGTCATTAACCGACACGTGGCGCTCCCTGGGAGTGACACGTCACCAGGGGTCCACGGGTGTCGGTGCTCCACGGACTGTTGAATCGCATATTCATCCAGCCTGCCCCGCACAGCGTCGCTCTGTCTGTCTGGAAAGACTGGCTCCCACCGCATCGGTGTGGCCAGAGAACCCCCTTGATCTAGCCTCCAATCCAAGCCCTTGCGGAGTCCCACAGGCCTGGCAGCGGTGGGGAAGACCCGACGCCCAACTGCCAGGTGAACTAGGCGCGATGCCCTCCGAAGACCTGCTCCCGTCTCGGAGTGACCCAGGGGTCATAGTCCCTAGGGGTGCCGACGCAAGCCCCCAGTGCCAGAGCACGTAGGCCAGTCACGCAGGCACCCTGACGGAGATAGTGTCCCGGAGGAGTCGTCTATTCCGCAGGCCAAAGTAGCATCCCAGAGGAGCCGTCTACCCGGCCGGCCAAGGTAGCATCCCGGAGGAGCCGTCTACCTGGCGGAAGGGGAGTTGAAGAGCTCCCTGGCAGAGATAGTGTCCCGGAGGAGTCGCCTATCCCCGCGGGTGAGTCCTTGTGCCGGAGCACTCGGAGCGAGTCAAGGTAGCATCCCGGAGGAGCCGTCTACCCGACTGGCCGAGGTAGCATCCCGGAGGAGCCGTCTACCTGGCGGAAGGGGAGTTGAAGAGCTCCCTGGCAGAGATAGTGTCCCGGAGGAGTCGCCTATCCCCGCGGATGATGTACACTCCGGAAAGTGGGTTGAAGCATGTTCCATGACCAAGGCAAGGTGCGCATGGTGTGATGAATGAGTGTGGTGCCCGGGGGCATGATGACATGATTGTGGCGCATGAGCGCGATGAAGTGAGTAAGGTGCCGGGAGCACGTCTATGTCAATGGCACGGCGCATGGGCGCGACGGAGTGCGTAAGGTGCCGGGGGCATGTTTGTGTCAATGGTGGCGCATGGGCGCGACAGAGTGCGTAAGGTGCCGGGGGCACGTTGGTGTCAATGGTGGCGCATGGGCGCGACATAGTGCGTATAGTGCCGGGGGCACGGTAGTGTGACAGAGAGCCTGGGGGCACGGCTGTATCAGCGGCGCGGCGCACGGGCGCGGCGAAGTGCGTAAGGTGCCGGTGGCACGTATCATGACGATGGCGCGAGGGCGCGGCGACGAACGTCATGGGGCAATACTTGGTGCCGGGGGCACGTATCATGACGATGGCGCGAGGGCGCGGCGACGAACGTCGCGCGGCAATACTTGGTGCCGGGGGCACGTATCATGACGAAAATGGGTTTGCGCGGAGGGGTGAACCACCGGGGGAAAATGGCCGAGGCCAAGCCCTTCAGGAGGCCGAGGCCGACCCCCATGGCCTGGGGAAGGCCGAGCCGGCCTTCCCTGGGGTTGGCCAAGGCCAAATGGTTGTCTTCCATTTTCGGAGCCCAAGGTCACTTCTCCTTTTGCGAACTTCGGGTGCGCCGTCGGTAGGTGTTTTGATAAGCAATGATGAATCCGAAAGTTACGTTATGACGAGTGCGTTGCCAAGAACCATACCCGCATAGCGGACGAGGTGCCAAGGTTACGTGCAAAGCGTACGAAGTGAAAAAGTGCGAAAAGGGGTTTGCGCAGAGGGGTGAACCACCGGGGGAAAGTGGCCAAGGCCAAGCCCCCCAGGAGGCCGAGGCCGACCCCTATGGCCTGGGGAAGGCCGAGGCCGACCCCTATGGCCTGGGGAAGGCCGAGGCCGACCCCCTGGGGTTGGCCAAGGCCATTTTCCCCCTTGACCCCGTTTCTCCAAATGCGCCGTCGGCCGATATTTTTGATGAAAAGGTGTTCGGATGGTCTCGGCGTGACGATCGCGCTAGCGTTAGTGACGTCGACGCGAAATAAAATGACTAAGTCACGCACGAAGTGCGCGGAACGAGAAAAACACGTGTCTCGAGCGCGCGGGTGCTGACCGATTTGATGCGTTGGAAAATTGACCGTTGACAATGTCGACGTGTTCGCGTGAAATAGGACTCCTATTGGGCCCTTGGGTATGACCAGAATAGGTTGGGAACAGATTGGTTTGAATCCTGCATGAAACGCAGGCTAGTACCCAATGGTACTAGTAAATATTATGGTACATCATGCATGTGTACGGCTTTGCCTGAATGGCGTCGCGACCGCCCAGGATCAATGCTAATTTTTTATTTTATCTGCACTATATATGGCCGTGACTGTTACGGAAATGACTGAAAAGTATTATCTGAAATGATTTGTGCTTGTGTTGAAATCCCTTGAGAAATCTTCATTGTATTTTGGAAATGATGACTTTGGATGTGATCTTTTACTGATCGTTTTGGGAACCGTCGTGATTGTTAATGTTATTTTGGTATTTATTTATGATGAATTTTGATCATTTTGGAAATCATTGAACTATTTTGATCGTTTGAAGTATTTTGGAAATCATCGTCGGTTGGATTCTTTGAAATCCTTTTGTAGTCCTTGTACGACCTTACTGAGCTCTCGAAAACTCATCCTTCGTTTGATTTCGTCTTGTAGGTCCCGATCAACAGTAGATTGCTCGGGAATGAGGTTTAGAGTCCGTGTGAGATTCCGGTGAGCCCAACACCACTGGGTAATGTGACCCCTGCGCGGGTCTATACTGTCGAGTCATTCTATGAGTGGCGGAACCAGGATTTCATCCCAGGGAGGGCTAAAAATATATCGAAGGACTTGACAATCAAATATTTTATTCTTTTACTTTTCCAGTCAATTATTTTATTCTTTTACTTTTCCAGTCATGTTTTATTATCGCGTTAACCTAATTAACTTAATTTCACCCCACCATTCAACTAAATCACATATCCGACATCTCAATCCAATTGGGTCCCATCCTCCATCAACCATCTCAATTCTCAAATGCTCAATGCACAATTAACAACATATAATCAGCATGAAAATAATCTCAATTTTTAAATGCACAATTAACACAACCTAAAATTATCAATCAAATAATCAATGCTCAAATGGGATAAAAATCCAATTGGGTCCCATCCTCCATCAACAATCTCATATCTAAGTGCTCAATGCACGATTAACATCCATAAAGCATCAATTAGTAATCTAAATTATCAAATACACAACTAACAACCTAAAATTATTAATCAAATAATCAATTCTCAATAGCAAAAGAAATTGTTCAAAATGCACACTGATCTCGGTCCTCAGAAATCAGAACGGCGTCGTTGTCGCAATGTTGTCGGTGACTGAAACTCAAAGTCAGATCTGCACTATTTCAAGCGCCGTGACCGCCGAACGGCAGTGGCGAAACTTCCTCGGTTCATGCGCCGGCTCGTAGACGGTAGATCTAAGCTAGATCTGCCGCCCAGATCTGTTCTGGCCGGAGTCGCCGGAGTCGCCGGAGTTGGGTGGGGACTGGCCGGAGTTGGGGTGGGGACCGCCGGACGGAGGAGGACCTTCGCGCTTCGGAATCGGGGGACGGACGGTGACCAACTGATGAGCCCAGCTGAGCCAACGACCAGTGGCCGTGGGTCGGTGGGTGGTGCCGGTGTGCGGGCGGTGCGGTGAGCCGCGGTGGCTGAGAGGGCCGAGAGAGGAGGACTGGAGGACAGATGCCGGCGTCACGGCGTGAGAGCTTCACTGACGCCACGGCGACCGCCGACCGGCGTAAGTGCAGTTCGGTGAGCCGGTGACCAGTGTCCGGTGACTGTGAGTCGCCCGAGAGAGGAGGAGAGAGAAAGAGAGAGAAAGGAAAAGTTGCAAATGAAAAAAAAACACACTATATATATTTAAATTTATTTTTTATGTTTTTTCAAAATCTGAGGGGGGGCTACAGCACCCCCCCGTACAAGCGTAGTTCCACCCCTGCATTCTATGAGGACTCAAGTTATTAAGAAACTAGGTTTTAATAGTTTAAGTCCGAGCATTTTTTGTAATCTTGTACTTTGAAGAATTTGGATTGGGGTTGGATTAGATGCTTTGAAGTATGTGATAACGTACATGATTTGACATGTTTGATATGATCCGGTAGGTTAATGTTCTGGGAGTTCGGGGCGACGGAGCTCTGAATTTCCGGGGATGTTACAAAGAGAGGACTTCATAATTTATCCTTCTAATGTTAGTTAATTTTTGGTGCTTTCGGGTATTGCCTTACTTTAAAAGAGAGACCATGACTCACAAACTGAGCAATATGAAACTCAAGACATCTACGAACAATGTTGTTGATCCTGTCCTTGCTAAAATAAATACATCACTGCACTTGAGACAGAGGTAGATGCACTGACATCGCAATTGCAACACCTTAACAGAATATTGCATCTAATGACAACACTGAGCTCCAGGTCGGGCATGATTTATGTGGAAAAATATGAGGAGATCGGTGTACTTTCTAAGTAATTTGACATTTTAGCTCTCCAAAGTCTGCAGACAGAATTCTCGTGTACTTTGACTGCGCTTCTATATATATATAACATCAACGTGTGTTTCGTTAGGTGTAGCGAAGTGTTGAATGGATCGATGTTTAGCTGTTATTTACCCCTGCATCTCAAAATAAGAGATTCTTTGAACTTTCGGCTGATGGCTAAGCACTTTTTATTGAAGGAATATTCATCTCTAACCCCTTCCATAGACCATCCAGGGTTCTAACAAAAGGGTCAAATAGTACACTATTGCATTTGTATTGCCTTCATTTCCTACATTGGTATATTCGTCTTGTTTCTGTCATATGGCTATAATGAAATGAATGGAAGAGTAATACAACCTATGTTGCAGCCATTCCTTTTCTAAATTTTTTGTTCCATGGTATCTTTGCCTCGCTCTTTCAAGTAACTCTTTTTCTCTTTTTCCTTCTCCATTTTTTTCAGGTGCCCTAATTTTAGCATTTTACAGAGTTACTCTCCTTTTTTCGCCTCTACCCATTATGCTACAACATTAGCTCAGTTACTGGTCTTGCTGGGGATAATATCGCTCAGTAGTAAGCACAATACAAAAACTCCTCTCATTTGTGATGCATTTGCACAAATAACATATCTTAAGGTGACATAGGAGTTAATGTTATCAATTGCAAAAGCTCGTCATTGTCGTCGGAATAAGAGTGAGATTTTGAATTCCATAAAGAGCTGGTGTGCTAATATCTTTATAGCAATCTGTGCACAATCCAAGTGATATCTAGATATGACTATTCCAAATTCATAGTTTGTGCCCAAATACGGAGATTGACTTCCCCCCCCCCCCCCCCCACAAAAAAAAAAACACATAATATCCACGTCTTGTACACACTTGACTTGTACATTGAGACCGAATTTGTGGGCACCAAATTTTAGACAGGATCGATGTCATGCAAAACCTGTATTTTCTAGCCTGAAGGTTGTTAAGTGTGATGGTAATTAGCAAAGAAAAGGACACCATGACTGAATTGCAACATTCAAAATAAATAGCATAAGATAGTGCCTATAAGGTAAGCCGATCCAAATAATAGGGACTAGCACAATAAGACGGTGAAATCCATGGTGTAACAAGACATAAAGTTGCTAGTTGTGTCGATGGAGGCGTACTGGAAGCCCATGAGCTGGAACTGGGAACGGGTCATTCACAACTTTCTCACCAGGAATAAGCTTCTCCCATTTGAACTTCAGCACCACGTTATGAATGACAACAAGTATTTCAAGTCGTGCATATTCATTTCCAGGACACATCCGTGGCCCCCCTCCAAAAGGCGCAAATGTGTATGGTGCTGGACCCTTTCCTTCAAACCTCGACGGGTCAAACTTATGAGGGTCTGGAAAGTACTCTGGGTTTTTGTTTGTGGCATTAGCAATCCAGTGTAACTGTACATGTCAGTTGTACTAGAATATGAGTAATATGTCTTATGAAAAAGAATAAAAATAAGTAACTAGTACTCCTCCATGAGGGAGCTTTATCAGAGCTTACCTTCCATCCCTTTGGAATCGTATATCCAGCGTAGGTGAAGTCAGTAATGGCTTCTCTAAATGTTCCTGGTGCAGGTGCATGGAGTCTCAGTATTTCGCTAGCAACACTCCACGAGTACCTCATATTTCTGAAGTCTTCCCAAGTAAGCAGCTCTTTCGGCTCTTTTGAATTTGATATCTTTCTATGTTCTTCATTACCAATTCCCAAGTATTAATAAGATAAAATCACTATGTTTCTAGGACTTTAAAATCAGAACTGTAGCAATGAACAAAAGGGAGCGTACCAAAGTTGCGACAATTTGAAGCATCGACAAAAAAATACTTGGTGGTGAAAGCTTAAATGCGGACTAAATAAATTAGTCAAAATTTTATTTTTGGTTAGTAACGGTACAAATCTATGGAGCCTACATCTTCTACATTTGGTGTTTCTATTTCCGTCAAAATTGAGTAACAAAGTCACATTCTTCAAGTCGCCTATGCCACCAGTTCCAAGGAAATTTTATTCAATCTGCTTTTTTGTTAATGTAAATAGGTTATCTTTTAGGTGTAAAGGGTTCATACCAAGAGGATAGTGATTCCTTTATCAGCTAAATATCAACAATTTCATAACTCTGATATATAATAATATTCTAACGAGTCAATACATCCATAGAAAAGAGATAAGAAAAGTCCTTATGGCCTACCTCTCTTGTTCTCAGTTTTTCTAAAAAGAGAACATCTTCACAGTGAACAAACAGAGTTGAAGATGCAAAACTTATCTGCACATATATAGACATCTTTATACTATGGTCCTGTTTGTTTCACAGAAAACACTTCACGAAAAACCTTTTCCGGAAAATATTTTCTTGAAAATATCAGCTTCTTGAAAACATATTCATCAATTTTATTTTCCATTATTTGGATGACACCCGGAAAAACGAAATAGCAGCGTATACCAAAAAATCTCTCAGCACCACAACACACAGTAATTAGGACCACCACCGGTGGTCAAACACCCACCACCCTTTCCTCATCCAGAGCCTCCAACTCCATCACCAGAACCACACCACGCCACTAGTAAGGACAACTGGTCAAACACCCACCACCCTTCCCTAATCCAAGACCTTTAACTCCAATACCATCACCCAAAACCACATTTAAAAGCCAAGATCGGCACTCAAGGAACACCCAAAAACATAATACTAGCCAAGATCGGCACTCAAGAAACACCCATGACCACCGGATCTACATAAAAAACCAATCGGATGTTCAACGCCAAACACCACACCAATCACTGTTGTTGCACTCACCGCCGTACCCAACGGCCAACACCAGCCAATCGGCATCACCTCAAACAGTAAACTATAGCATCCACCCACCACAACCATCGATCACCCGAAAACCTACTTTCATAAACTGAAGCGATCCAATTAAAATCAACAACAAGCCGGGAGTAGAATACCCAACTAGGAGCAGTAATCGATGCAATTGATGTTGATGCTTCCGTTGCATCTCTGGTAACGACTGATTTTGAGAGGATTGTAGATGGGCCGTGAGGGTGGAGAAAGTAGTGCTAGCATTGGTGTTGCAAGTGGCGGCGGCGATTGTCGGAATCACCGCTGATGGGGGCGACAGAAAGGGAAGGGCGAGAGAAGGAAAGAGTGACGGATTGAGAAAATGACTTCCCGTTTAAATTTATGTAAAACGTTTTCCAAAAAAATTGTCTTCCTTGCAGGTGAACCGTAAACATTTTTTGGAAATAGTTTTCCAATAAGTACGGCAAACACCCAAAAATGCAGAAAATGTTTTACATGAAACAAACCGGGCCTATGTGGTCTAGTTTTTCGTAAAAAGCATCTTAACGCTAATAAATTCATAGTGAACCGGCAGGCCTCCGTATAATAGTATACTCCTACGTTATGCTACAGTCAAGGGACGGTCTTTGGCACAAATACAGGAGGGAGCCAGCCGAGGTCCTCAACGTTTGAGTTATCCTCGTTAATTAAAGAATACTGCCCCACTTCTCTAGTTACACCCACCCTTGACGCCAAATGTCACTGGGAATTGTCTTACGGGTCATTTTCCACACATATAGACTACCATATTGTGCAAAAACAAGATGACATCCATTTACAGACCTACATAATCAGACAAATGCAACTGGTCAAGAAAAGACTACTCTCTCTTTCTCTCTCAGGGCATATTTATCATTTCTAACCGTGCCAGACAAATGCAACTGGTCTCTCTCTCTCTCTCTCTCTCTGGGCATATTTATTATTTCTAACCGTACTCATTGTTTAGTGTTTTCCAAAAAGCTTGACGTAAAACCATCTCCCCAGATTCAGAAATATTTTTGTTTTTCTAGTTTGAATCTTAATTTATTTCTCATGCAACACTGTCACGATGTAGTTTGGTTGACCCGTTTCCTCCCTTCACTTCTTAATCACAGTTCTCACCGTAAGAAGCAACAAATTCATGAGTATCCCATTTATGTATGAAGTTTTTTTTCGAGGTTAAGATCAAGGGCTAATTACACCTATGTCCCTGAGGTTTGGGGGTAATTACACTCAAGGACACAAAGTTTCAAAATGTAACATTTCGTGACAAAAAATGTTTCAAATGTATCACCCGTGTCCATCCGTCAGGGTTCCGTCCAAAAAGTGTACTTTTTTTATGATGTCATCGATACGTATTTTTTAAATGACAATACTACCCCTTGTACTGTATGTACTGTATATTTTTAAAATTTTTTTTATATTAAGATATCAAGCCTTAATTAAAGATCAAGGTAATTCAATTCAATCTTCAACTCAATTAGGGTTTCAATCTACCAATTAGGGTTTCAAAACCCTAATTTTCAAAACCAATTAGGGCTTCAATTCAATCTTCAATTCAATCTGCAATTCAATTCAATCTTCAACTCAATCTGTAATTCAATTCAATCTTCAATTCAATTCAACCGCCGAAGGTCGGGGTGCAGCGCCGGGGACGGGGGAGGAAAGTCGGGGTGCAGCGCCGGGGATGAGGGAGGAAGATGGGTTACAGCACAGACGGGGAAGGGGGAGGAAGATGCTTCATCGAGCCTCTGCGAGCATCGCGCCGAAGCCACTGTGCTGCTACACCACTGCAACCGGCGATCAACTCCAGCGCTCCTTCCGATCGACCAGTGAAGGAGACGCCGGCGACGGGGAAGGGGAAGGGGGAGGGTGGGGGCGACGGGGAAGGGGAAGGGGTAGGGTGGGGGCGACGGGGAAGGGGTATGGTAGGGGCGACGGGGAAGGGAAAGGGGTAGGGTGGGGGCGACGGTGAAGGGAAAGGGGTAGGGGGAGGCACAGGCGAAGAGGGGGGGGGGGGGGAGGGAGACAATGAAAATTAGAGTTTCATGTGGTCCCAAGGGCAAATTAGGATTTCAACTTTTATTTAGGGGCAACTTGGTCTTTTTGTCAGAACCGTTAAGTATTTTGGTATTCCGTTTATCAATGGACATAAGTGTTACATTTTGAAACTTTGTGTCCTTGAGTGTAATTACCCCCAAACCTCAGGGACATAGGTGTAATTAGCCCTAAGATCAAATACGTAACACTGTAGTCTCCTCCGGTGAAAGTAGCTCTCTTTTTATGAGCCCGTGACATAATTTACACGACTTTCAGTGTTTGATGATCAAATTCGAGAGTTTCAAAACATGAAATTAAACCAATACTCGGTGATCAATGATCATGGAGCACCTAGTTATAAATTTCAGTTTTGGATGATCAAATTCGAGAGGTAGTGACAGAATACGTTGTCTGGATGTGACCATATGTAGGTGAATGTGTGCGTATGACTTTGTTAAAGCAAGTATGCAGCTTATATTGCTTACCTCTTAAGACTTCATCGTACGCATGAGGAAGCTCGGCCAAGTACTTCATGATAATGGTCACTGTACCACTTATACCACTGTATCCACCAACTAGCAAACCCAATATAGAGCCAGCAATATCAGATTCGTTAAGAAAACTCCCATTTTCATCAGCTGTTAGAAACACCAGCGACAGTATGTCTTGCATAGAGGCGGAATCCTTATCCAAAAGATCAGCCTTCCGTTGCTTAATTATGTTGAGAACATCCTTTATTATCTCCTTTGCCGCTCTCATGGCATGGTTCAAAGTCGTCCCCGGCAAGTTTACAGGCACAGAAAAAATCCCGGCCTCTACTCGGTCGATCAAGGTTGCGAGTTCTTCAACTTTGTTTGGATCATCGATGCCTATGATCAACCGACAGGCCAACGTCAAGATATATTTCTTGACCATAGGGTTTACGCTCACTTCTTCACGATTCCAATCCGTTTCCAAGTGCTGTTTCATCAGCATGTCCATTGTTCCGACGTATTTTCGCAGGGCGTCCGCCTTGAGGAAAGTTTGGAACATCTTTCTTTCCTTTTCTTGCACCTCAGGAAAGATTTTTTGCAGTGAGATTGGGTACCATACTCGGACGAGCTTTTTCTCGTTGGAGAAAAGGAATTTGTTTCCCTCAGGACCGCATAAGAATGCCATGGGTTCTCCGATCAACGATGTTTTGAAGACTTTGGGGGAATACTTATTGCTCCTTTCCGCCACGAATTTTTCGGAGACACCATTTTGGAATTTGGAGAAATAATCGAGGGTTTCTCCGATTACAGGCCAACCTGTTCTTCCGGGTGGGAGGATTGGACGCTCTTGATTGGTTGGTTTCGACTTGTTTTTCTTGACCAAAGTGTATAGGAGAAGGGAGGTGAAGGAAATAAAGCAGAGAAGCAGCGGAAAGGAAAGGAATTCCATTGCCAGAGTTATTTGCTGCCGCCCTTGTCTCTGCGAACCTTATATAGAGTCCAGCAGCCTCAAAGGCTCAAACACTCTCCCTAAAGGCCGACTACACTTTAATTCTCGGTAGGAAAAAAATTGCTCCTAAGAAGTGTAGACATTACAAAATTATTTTATTGATCAACAGTAAATAATTTGGTGACTTGTCAAATATTTAACGCTGCGAAAAATGCAGGCCAAGATGTTAACTTGGGGTCAAACAAGACAACGAGCTCGAAGTCAAAGATAAGTTGGAGGACTAATCCAAATAAAAGTACTTGATCCAGTCCATAATTTTTTCTACAAAAAAATTCAAATAACTCAAGTTTGATCGAAATAGATTAAATGGAAAGGAATTAACTTAATTGGTTCAGATTGAATTATAGGGAGACAAAAATCCCTTTAATCAAAAGTCAAACCCCCAAATCATGGGTAGGGAAGAAGGAGACACGGGGTCTCCGCGATCAAAAAGCATAAGCTCCGTCGAAACTCTCTCGTCTCTCAGGTTGTGCATTATTTGAGGAACAACACGTACTAATCTAGTGTCGTTCTTCAATCAAGCACTTTCAAAACACTGAGTCTCTATACAAACAAAGTTAGCACTATGCCTAAACTCTGTGAAAAGTACACCACAACATAGAGTTGTCAAACGGGCCGGGCGGCCCGCGGGCTGGCCCGGCCCCGTCGATGAACAGTAGAGGCCCGCATGCATAGGGCCTGAGCCTGGACCAGGCCTGAAAAATCTGGAAAACAGCCCGGCCCGGCACGGCCCGGCTTTGGCCCGGCTTGGCCCGGGCTTGGCCCGGTCTGCGGCCCGGGTTTGGCCCGGTCTGCGGCCCGGGTTTGGCCCGGTTTTGGCCCCACCTTTTTTGAATCTTTTGCTTTTCCCCCCTTTCTTCCACCCCTTTTCCAAGCTTCCACTTTTACCCCCCCAACAGCTATATAACGGCTAGTTTGGGGGATATTTTAGTCTAACCTATATTTTTCAACTCCTTTACACTCTTACCCTCCCCAACAACTATAAACGGCTAGTTTGTAGGGGTATTTTGGTCTTTTGTGAAGTTTCTAAAATCTATAAATTCACACCATTTCTCTCTAATTTTTCACACCAATCTTCTTACTCTCTTCTTACTCTCACAACAAGTTTTGCTACTATTTTCCTCTCCAATTACTACTCTTGCTAATTATTACTAGTATTTACTAATTAGTACTCTTGTTTATTAATTACTAGTCTTGCTAAATTCTTTTTAATTACTAACTCTCTAATATTTGTTACTCGTTCATTCTTTTAATTGTTATTTCTTATTACTACTCTTATACTTGTGTATTTAGTTACTCTTACAAAGTTTAGCGTGAAATATGTCTGGATTATTGAAGAAAATGAGGCGTGCAACGTCATCACGAAAGAAATCATCATCATCGCAAGCACCACCACCAGCACAAGCGCCAGCGCCACGGCCATCAGAAACACCAATCCAAGCACCAACACAACCATTCATTCGTGGACGAATGAGTACAGGCTCTATGATAGATACCCAAGCCAATTGGGAGTTCAATCAAAACATTCCAGATTTTGAATACACGCCTGATGAAGACCCCCCGCATTATAGTCAAGGACGCAGCTCGGTTGGCGAAGCTACTACTCAGTGGCATAATCTCAACCCTATGCCTGGTCATGATGAAGAAGGGCCGAGCAATGCCTCCGATAACGTGCCAGAAGTCCAAAGGGGGAAAAAGAAGAAAGCCGAGTGTTGGAATCATTTCGACGTAATTACGGTGGACGACATCCGAAAAGCTCAATGTAAGTACTGTCTTAAATTATTTTCGACTGGTAGTGGTAATGGACATCTTAACAGGCATTACCCTCAGTGTGCACCTCGACAAGGCCACGTCGAACCTACCCAAACGCAATTATCTTTTGACGGTAAGTTATTTGTTTATAATCAGCGAGAGCAAAGAGACGCTCTCGCTGAATTTGTTATTCATGATGAACAAGCCTTTTCTTTTGCCGATAATCCTAAGTACTCTACATATATGAACACATACGTCCAACCTTTGTACAAAAAGGTTACTAGAAACACAACTAGATCCGATGCACTCCGACAGTACAAGGCTGCTAAAGCACGCCTTATCGATTATTTCGATAAATTTGACGGTAAAGTTAGTCTTACTTCTGATATTTGGCAATCTCCTTATACTTTTGTTAGTTATTCTTGTGTGACCGCTCATTGGATTGATGCAGATTGGGTTATGCACAAGAGAATCATCGCTTTCGAGCACTTCCCTTATCCACACGATGGAATGAACATTGCTACTCTTATATTAAAAGCATGCAACACATTTAAAATTAAGGATAAGATTATGAGTGTTAGTTTTAATAATGCTTCTAATAATAAAGCTGCTGTTGCAGCTTTAAAGGAGACGCTTCAACCTGTACTTCATGGTGAATTATTTCATGTTCGTTGTGTTTGTCACATTATTAACTTAATTGTTCAAGATGGTTTAGCTGCTGCAGGAGGTATTCTGCTCAAAATGAGGGGTATGACAGCGTATGTTAATGGCTCGAGTTTGAGAACACAACAATTTAAAACGTTGTGTGTTCAATATAATATGCCTCGCAGGAGAGCAGTTACAGATGTGGTCCACAGGTGGAACTCTACATACCACATGCTTTTACACATTCTGGCATACCGAGAAGTCTACACGCATTTTCTACTAACCCAGTTCCCAGCCGGCTTGCCAACTCAAGAGGAATGGCAGATGGCCACATACCTAGCTGAATTTTTGGAAGTATTCTACATGTCTACCAATTTATTGTCTGGTACGTACTATCCCACCTCTCCTCTCGCTGTAATAGAAATTCTGAAGATGGCTACAATGTTAACAAAATGGAGATATATAGGACCCTTTAGGGAAATAGTACAAGTGATGGATCAAAAATTTAATAAATATTGGAGTAAACTGCCTGCTATTTTTACTGTGGCTACTTGTTTAGATCCTAGGTTAAAGTTGCATGGCGTGAACGCCTCGATACAAGAGATATCGAAATTAATGCACTACACAGCAGAGGACACAACCTTGCTCACAGCAAAAGTGAGCAAGAAGTTTGAGGACTTGTTCAACCTCTATCGTAATTCTGCTGACGTGCGCGGGCGAGCTACATCATCATCCACTGCTGAGAGGTATTATGCGCCATACCTTCAAGGCTTTGAACATCTAGTAGCAAGACAACTACCAGGTGAAGGTACTTCTAATTCGGGAGGTTCGTATAATTTTTCCACTTTTAATGAGATTGGTGTATATGCAAATACTGATCATTATTCTGATTTATCAAGGCAAGAACAGGTTAATTTTAATTTGTTAAATTTTTGGAAACAAAATCAAAACATGTATAAAACTTTATCCCAAATTGCACGGGATGTACTGCCAGTGCAAGCCTCCACGGTTGCTTCAGAGTCGGCATTTTCAGCAAGCGGGAGGGTTTTGGATGACAGGAGGAGTCGTCTTAACCCCGAGTCGCTCGAGCTATGTGTATGTTGGAAGGATTATCTTGATGCGAAATACCGCGAGCAAGATAAACCGATTGATGATAGGAAGAGCAGTGACTCGGATATTGAAGTACTTCCGGATGATTAGGTAATTTGTTTTTATTTTCCTCTTTTGATCCTATTGGTTGACGTTGCAGATTTCTTGATCTTTGATTGCTGATATTTTGGATAGACATGCATTATTATTTTGATTGTTAGAGTTTTAAGAATAAAATTTTTCACAAAATATACTTTTTTTCCATATATATAAAATAATTTTTTACAAGCAAGATATATATTTTTTCGTATATATAAAAAAATAGGTAACTTCGTCTGTTTGTTTACAAGCAGCCGGTCCCAAGCCCGGATAAAAGGAGGAGGGCCTATGAACACATTTATTATTTTTCTATATAAATTGTTATGTGTTAAGATTTTATTAATAAAGCTCACCAAGAAGAGTATGAAAATGTTTAACATATAATAAAAAATATAATGGCTAACAAATATTATTATTATATACATACATACATATGTATATTACTTATAATGAAATAAAAGGATAAAGATTAGGTTCGTTAAATTGTGAATATTGCCTAGAGGCTAGAGATGAAATTTAAAATTGAATAACAAGAAAAAAAAAATTTGGGCCCAGGCCCGGCCCTAGATATTGGGCCTAGGGCCAAGGCCTGGACTGGGCCTAGGTTTCCCTTCGGCAGGCCCGGCCCGGCCCTGCCCGGCCCGGTTGGCAGCCCCACTGGCCCGGCCCCGGCCCGGCCCCACAGCAGACCCGATGGGCTTGGACTGGGCCGGCCCAAGCCCGGCCCTTTGACATCACTACCACAACACGAGAATTACGCTTCACTTGAAGAACAACAAGCACTAAGTTAGTGTCGATCTTCAATCGAACATTCTCGACCACAAAGATTCATCGCTCTTTGATCATAAACATCAAAGGGAGATTTGGCTTCAACCGTGGTGATTCTACAAGTTAAGGATCACTCTCAACGAAGAAGTCAGCGTAGGGGTTCGAGAACAAGTTGTCTCAACGGCAATCGGAGATCGAATCAAAGGACTCACATTTATTTTGTTTTTTAAATTACAGAGTGGTGTAACCCTTAATTTAAAAAATATCTTTAAAGTGTAGTTTGTGCATTATTTCTTATCTCACAACTTTGACATGAAATTTGTGTGTACATGAAGATGATAGCTAAAACTTTTTGTATACCAAACAATTAATAATTGTTGATATTTTTAATAGCATTTCTATTTACATTTTTAGTAACAAATCTTAACAAAATTTGTCTAGCGTCAACAATAAAAGTCACTAAAAATATTTAATGATTATTAATTATCTATACAAGAGGATTTTAACTATAACTTTGACAATATTTTTTAAAATAACTCCAAAATCACATGTCACCTCACATGTACACTTAATTAGCATTAGGGAGGTCATCCTTTGCCTTGTGAGTGTCAAATACAACCTTTAGCGTGTAGTTAAAAGAGAAAGAGAGGCTTCGGTTGTCAAAGCAGCTGCAATGAATTTTGAAAACACAACATAGCATAGTTAGAAATACAGCTAATATATACCACATGAAGTGGACAACATTTCGCCAGAATTACTTATGCTTTTTTAATATGGCCAGTCCAAATTTGGTTTGGACATAGAATTAAACATCTCTTATTCTGAAAATATTTTGACAATCATTTTTAAAGTTCAATAGTAATACCTTATAGCAAATCTGTAGACACAACATTTATTGACCAGTTAAAATGAAACCTTATGCTTGTAGAAGGGTAAGTATGTGTGATCGTAATCACCCTTCATCGAACTTGTTAAATGATACCAAAATCCAAAAAGAAAGATGGAGAATACCGAGGTTATAAGGGGCATAGAAGTAAAGAGGCCAAAATTTGATGGGGCTGCCGATCATAAATGATAGTCTAAGACGAAAAGATGTAGTGAAAAAGTCAAACTTCGTGCTCTCTTAATAATGGCAGTCTGCACCATCGGACCACATTTGGCAAAGTCCAGCTGTGTACTTTATAAGGGTCGTTTAACAAATTTTTTTTTTTATTTTCGATTTTTAAAGAGCAGTTTAATTTTTTTTTACAAAAGCAAGTGGGTGTTTGATAATCCATTTTTTTTTAATTTTTTTTTGTGTGTTTGGTAACCCTTTTTATTGTGACTTTTTTTTTTGTGGTTTGCGGTGGTGGTGGTGGGGCGTAGCGGTGGTCGACGGTGGTGGTGGTGGTGGTCGGCGGTCGGAGGTGGCTGCCGGCAGTTGCCGGCGGTGGTTGTCGGCGGCCGAAGGTGGCTGTCGGCAGTCTCCAGCGGTGGTCACCGGCGGCCGGCGGTGGTCGCCTGAGGTGGCTGCCGGCGGTGGGAGGGTGGTGGTGGTCCCAAAAAAAAAACCAGTTTTTTGAGTTTTTTTTTTTACTCTTCATTTTAAAAACTGGTTTTTTTAATTGGAGAAGGAAAAAAGAATAATTACCAAACGTATTTTTTTTTTCCAATTTTCAAAACTGAAAAGAAAAGAGGAAAAAAAACCCGATTCAAACGTGGCCTAAATATAATTCAACCCTTTCCAAAATAAGGAGGAACAGCTTAGCACTTTTAACAGCAATTTTATGATTGATGTATGCTTTTATATATTTTATCCATTCTAGATGTGTGTGGCCATCGACCCGGAGAATCTTGGGAGTCTGTAAAGTGGTCAGTGGCTGTTGCTTTTGGTACACGGAACTTGATGAAATGAGGGAAAATATATATATATATATATGGGAGCTGATCCGTTGAGAGCGTGGGCAAAATAGGAGAAGTTGCAAACGCGATCTGACCGTCCATCCCGAAAGATGGACGGTCCAGATCGCGCCTTTTTCCAAAGCTGTCAGTCTTCCGCCATACTGTATGGCGGACGGTTTTTTTTACCTCTTTGCCCTCCGCCACTGTCCGCTACACTGTATGGCGGAGGACATTAAAGTCCTGATGGGAGACAGTAAAAAGACGTCCGCTACACAGTATCGCGGGACGTCCCCTAGGCTGACACCTGTCAGGGCCTGTCCCGTCAGTTTTTTCGGCAATGAAGGTTATCTTGTCCTTATCTGTCACGTCAACAGTGTCCGCTAAACTGTTTAGCGGACGTTATAGCCATCCGCGATATTATATCGCGGACGTAATAGCCATCTACGGTACTGTATTGCGGATGTTCAATATACTTTTAAACGACAGTAACTACGACACTATTCTCCACTCTTTCTGCTCACAAAATTTCTCAGCGGCGTTGGCAAGCATATCGGCGCAATTCCGTCTTACGAACACCTTTAATACCCTAAATCGATCACGTAAGTTCACAAAATCTACACTTTTTTTTGTCTGTAATATTCAGTTCTGATGAATATTGCGTTTTATATATGTATGTTTTTGTTCTTGTGCAAGCGTTTGCAAAATCCGATTCCGTATATATATATATATATATATATATATATATATTTATTTATACATATGAGTACATATGCTAACATTGTATGTATCATTCATGTGCTTGCGTTATATGTATTATGCATGTGCTAGCGTCGTATTTTTGCGAGCAATTATCAAAATCCAAAACGTAAAATTCAAACTGAGAAGGTTTTTCCATAATTTCAGTTGCAAAAAATGGAATTTAACCATAGACCTGAAGACCCATCCGTGTTATACGACCAAGCCAACCATATCAGTACGCTCATATGGGATGGTGGTGTAAGATACATTATTTATCGACTTTCTATCGCTTACGAACGTTGTATATACCGTTTGTTATGCTTAAATTGTATTTATTAATTCGCAGGAAAGAGAACTTCTCAACACCGTAGAAGTATCTCGCGATATAGTATCGTGGAAACTGAACACCGCCCAGAAGAGGATACTGCGTGGAATTGGGTTTGAGATTTTCACGCATGGGCAGATATTTCAACAGCTTGACCGAGCCTTGATAGGTGCCCTTGTTGAGAGGTGGAGAAGTGAAACGAATACGTTTCACTTCCCGCTCGGAGAGCTGACAATTACCCTAGAATATGTAAGGTTCATCTTAGGGTTGCCGGTGACGGGGCTGCCGGTAATTGCTCCTCCGTCAGAAGCAACGAAGATGAGAACCGCTAAGGACTTCCTCACTTCGATACCCCAGGATGGATTTAGCAGTTGTGGTATAAAGTTGAAGTGGTTGGTAGATACGTACGGGGTATTGCCGGAAAACTATACGGGCCATGAGCTTGTGCTTTACACAAAAGCCTTCCTCTGGTGGGTGATGGGGGCAATTTTATTCCCAACGACGTCGAAGAACACGGCCAGCGTGAAATATTTACCGTTATTGGGTAACCTGGATGAGGTTAGAGATTATGCATGGGGTGCAGCGGTTCTTTCGTATCTGTACCGAGCATTGCACAAGGCAACGAGGCCCGACTCCAAAGCCATATGTGCATGTCTCTCGCTATTGCAGGTATATCATATAAATCCTTTCTTCGTTATTGTTTTTTTTGTTTTTGCTTTTGTTGAATCGACGATATAAATATAATTTGTCCATGTAGTCAAGTGTGGTCTTATGAACACCTTTCTCCCGGTTCACCGACGCGTAGGGATGGAACCGATAGAGTGTGGCCTCGGTTGCGTGCTTGGGAGTACAGCCGGAAGAATAGCCACTACCGCAGGAGAGTCGATCCCCATCATAACATCACGTTCTATCGAGGGGAGTTCGACCGCCTATCTCCGGGCCAATTGCGTTGGGCACCGTACATACGTTTGGCGCGACGGGTAGAAGAGTCGTTCGTCTTCACGCTCTCCGGGTTGCAGCGCACACCCCTCATCCACTTCGAGGTCGCAGAGTGGTAGCTGCCAGACCGAGCAATGCGCCATTTTGAGTTGAAGCAGGGTTTGCCCGCCGGTGCCCCAGATATAAGGGTTAACAGGGACCCACCGGATGTCGGGCGGTTTGGCAAGGCCAATGCGCAAGAATTGTGCGCGGCCGAACTAGAGCTCTGGACTTCTTGGCAGGACACACTGGTAGCCATCGTCTCGGAGCCGGACCCCGTTATCAGCATCGCGGAGTACGATGAGTGGTACTCCCGCATCACGCGGAGGAGAGTAGCCCCAGTGAACTTTGAACGCGGGGCGAGGTATGTGCCTAGGGGTCAGATCGACGAGCGTATGGCATACAATCTCGTAAGTTGCCCAACTTGTCTTGAATATAAATGTCTGATTAAAGTTACTTATTTGTTATCTCTTTGGATGTAGGTTAATGCCTCGCTTGCATTCTTCCAGAAGTTGAGTGAGCGGAAGGATCTGATGAGCGCAATGGGCGAGGATCTTCGCCAACAGGCTGCTGTACTGGCTATAGGCTGCGGGAATTTTGTGCGGCAAGCATCGGGACAGTCTTCGGTCGACAGCCCGGGAATGGGTTATACGGGCGCTAGCCCGTATAACGTTGATCCCTCCGGGCAAGCTTCAGGGGTGAGCCAGGGAGTTGGTGGTCCCTCTGTACCGGGGATGGGACATGCTCAAGCGTCGTGGGCCGATTACAGCGGCCCGACCTTCGATTTGTTCCTGGAACCCCAACCCCTCTCTCAGAGTCAAGTCACGCAAGAATGGCCTTACGGTTTCAACGAGGCACTGCCCATTATCCCGTGGGCGGGACCATTTGGCGGCCCCGAAGGGCAATATCAGCCGGCGGAAGAAATGGCCGGCGAGCAATATCAGTCGGCTGGGGCCCCCGAAGGCGATTATCAGCCGGTCGGGGCCCCCCAAGGGGATTATCAGCCGGCCGATCCGTTGGTTGGAGGCCAATTTCTTCCGTTGCTCTTGCCCCCCGGCGGATGGCAAGAGCAACCGGTCGACCCCCGAGGGCAATATCCGAAAGGGCATCCAGCCAGGCCCCTGAAGCCGCATAAACATGACCTCATCCATCACCGTTATTTTAGCGGGCCCCCCCAGACGGAGCGTCGTATGACGTGGATAACCCGCAGGGCTTGGATTATTGTGTCTCGTGGAGAGAACTGTCAACGCTGGCGCCGGGGATGTGGTTAGACAACTTTGTCATCTCGCACTACGTGCAAATTCTGCGGCAAAGGAGTCGGGAGCAGCCTAACTACGGTCCGCACATTTTTATCCTCGATGCTTACTTTCACAATATGCTAGTACAAGAGTTTAACGACTGGGACAAGGCGAGGAAGCAGGCGAGAAAGGGGAAGGCCGAGGTCAAGTGGAGACCGTCCGCTAACCTACTCGCATATCTTGGTCGGCCGAGTCCAGAGAGCGCAAGTGTGGCGGATGTGTTTCTAATCCCAGCTATAACGAATGCCCACTGGTTCTTGATTTGCTATGAACCGGTAACGAATACCGTATCAGTCCTCGATAGTCTCTACGATGATACGGACGCGATTGGTGTGATTGAAATGTACCGAGGCTTAGGGATGTTGGATCCCATGGTAAGATCCTGTTTACTTCTTATTGTAACTTGCATATTGTAGAACTGATTAATCTTATTATGTTTGCTATGTTTAATGTTTAATGCTTATCCTGTTTCTCGCAGAATCTATTTGCTGCCATGGTCAATAGAGAGCGTCCTCGAGAGACCCGAGGGAGGGCACCGGGCGATAGGGAGGTTGTTCTCCGATTGAAGAGGACTAGGCCCAAGCAACTTAATTCCTCGGACTGCGGCGTCTTCCTCTGCATGTACATGGATTACATCTGTCGGTCGGAGAGCCTCAAGAAGACCGTCTGGACCCAAGAATGCATAGACTGCTTTAGGTATAGGATGGCTTGGCAAATTATCAATGGCCGGCCTAGACCTATTAGATATATTGTAAATCCGTGTAATTGACAATGTTTGCGTATAATAACATTATATTCACTTTTTTAATTGTCCTTAAACTTCTTGAATCTTATCGTTTGAATGCGATTGACGATTTCATCTGTGTTGACTGAGATGTGATCGTTGTTGAATGCGATTGATTTGATTCAATGATTTCGTTGTGTTGTTGAGCTGAGTGTTTTATTTGTTCTGTGTGATTTGCTTTCACCAGGGGGAAACAAAGTGTAAAAACCACACTTCTTCCTTCTGCTTGGCTGTCCGCTATATTGTATAGCGGACGTAGATAGGGTCGGAAAAAAAACTAAGTGTTGGGGAGTCTTCATTCTGCTTGGATGTCCGCTATATAGTATATCGGACGTAGATAGGGTCGAAAAAAAAACTAAGTGTTGGGGAGTCATCCTTCTGCTTGGCTGTCCGCGATATAGTATAGCGGACGTAGATAGGGCCGAAAAAAAACTAAGTGTTGGGGAGTCTTCCTTCTGCTTGGATGTCCCTTATATAGTATAGCGGACGTAGATAGGGCCGAAAAAAAAACTAAGTGTTGGGGAGTCTTCCTTCTGCTTGGCTGTCCGCTATATAGTATAGCGGACGTAGATAGGGTCGAAAAAAAAACTAAGTGTTGGGGAGTCTTCCTTCTGCTTGGCTGTCCGCGATATAGTATAGCGGACGTAGATAGGGCCGAAAAAAAACTAAGTGTTGGGGAGTCTTCCTTCTGCTTGGTTGTCCGCTATATAGTATAGCGGACGTAGATATGTAATTTTTTTGGTCACTTTTGTTTTGCTCATTGCACCTTAGGCACGCTATATAGCCAATTTCTATGAATTTCGGCGAAAAACGAGACAAATTATTTTTTCACATTTTCCTATGAAGGGCCTATTCGCGCACACTTTAGCGCCAAATTCATAGCTTGCGAAAAATGTTGTAATTTTTTATGTCACTTTTTTTTTCTCATTGCACCTCAGGCACGCTATATAGCCAATTTCTATGAATTTCGGCGAAAAACGAGACAAATTATTTTTTCACATTTTCCTATGAAGGGCCTATTCACGCACACTTTAGCGCCAAATTCATAGCTTGCGAAAAATGTTGTAATTTTTTATGTCACTTTTTTTTCTCATTGCACCTTAGGCATGCTAGTTACCCTATTATAGTATGACAGATGTAGTTAGAAACATATATTCCTAACATTTTACATGCTTCAAAAGACGGGATTCGCTAATTAGAATGACATGTGGATAAGTGCCGGTTGGAATGAAATCCTAACATGCAGTAGGAAGAGATATATATATCACTCTTCATTTGACATATACTCATCAGATAAGTACTGATCATTGGTTAAAATATTGTTTCTCTCGTTTGATTTGAGCTGCCTCCCACTAACCTCGGCCATTTCTTCCGCAAGTTGAAGCATATAAAATCGTTTTATACGCAGCAACATCCGGTTATTCTCCATACGAATTTGGCGCACAGCTTTCTTACACTGCTTAACATTACGCCGCGACATAGTAAGTGA
Organism: Escallonia rubra; assembly: GCA_033065855.1. Taxonomy (NCBI): domain Eukaryota; kingdom Viridiplantae; phylum Streptophyta; class Magnoliopsida; order Escalloniales; family Escalloniaceae; genus Escallonia; species Escallonia rubra. The sequence continues at coordinate 447,395 of JAVXUO010002765.1, forward strand.
ACGACGTTGCGGCACATGTGCTCTCAGCGTGGTGAGATCTTGGTGTAGCGCTTCTGATTCCTTAACTCGATATGCCCATTCTCTCCGTAAACCGCAATAATACTCTCTGGGATCCGTGTACTTCACTTCTTTGTAGTCGTCGTTCCTTTCACACAACAACCACACAGTCTCACGTCCCCGCAGACTAGAACTCCCAGGAACTCCTGCCATTTAACTTTGTTTTGGTTCTAAAGCGATGAGCATGGCTAACATATATAAATAAGCCCACACACACATACACAATATATTGGTGTGATAGCTACACAATAGTCTGTCCATCTCTGGTGACAAGACAAGTCTATGGACATTGATTGGAGACAATAGCATGCCCGTGTCATAAAGTTGACAAGTCTTTGGTGACAAGACAATTCTCTTTGGTGACAAGACAAGTCTGTAGTCTATTGCCAAAGGCTTGTCACATCTCATAAAGTTGAACCTGTAGCTCTTTCATAAAGTGGTCCCGTTTCAAAGTATATATAAGTACATGCATTGCACGAAGGGCAAAGGGCATAGAGTGATATACTCCCAATTTCATAACAACTCTGGAAATGTCATATACTCCACGAGATATTTTTGAAGCAATGGGTCGTTACTGGTCGGGCGAAGATGAATTTCACTATTCTTTGCGTCCAAGTTTGCGTTACTCATCAAGCTATGTTAATACATTACGTGCAGAATGGTCTTATCGGATGAATGAACACGAGGTCTTAGTAGCTGATTCACGGAGCATGAATATACCCATACCTCGACAAAAGGCAATCAACATGCCTCAAATTACGCACATGGAGCTTGAAAGGGCACTGCATCGAATACGTGAGGAAAATAATAGAATGAGAGTTCGTCAAAGTAGGCATAACTTACGTCGTATGGCACGTGATGCACATGAAGATGGCAACAACAATGAAGCACAAGTATACTGGAACATGAGCTTCGAAGAAGGAAATGTTTCCGATGCTCCAGTTTCAGATGAAGATGACTGAGGATCGAGTTCTTCTAAGGCTATAAGGCCTCCGCTTAGGCCGGGGTTCAGGAAGGTCGGAACTAAGTGTCTGGTCCGTGCCAACCATTTTCTGGTCCAAGTTGCAGACAACCATTTTTCTCTCCTAGGTCCGCTATATAGTATAGCGGACAGCCCCGCAGAATACATGACCAAGCTTACGTCATAGTGGTGCAACAGATCATTGTCTGCAACTTGGACCAGAAAATGGTTGGCACGAACCAGACACTTAGTTCCGACCTTCCCGAACCCCGGCCTAAGCGGAGGCCTTATGTCTGCTATGTAGTAGAGCTAGACGTTGTAGCGTACTGCAGTTTTAATAAATTGGCGCCCAAAGGCTTGTTTTAGGCGCATTGTAGCGTAATGTTGTTTTAATAAATTGACGCCCCGAAGACTTGTTTTGGCGTCAGAATCAACAATCTCAATATCGATAAACAATAAAGAACGTACGATTCACAATCAACGATCTCAATATACCGACGGAATCTCAAACGACACAATTAACGTACGATTCACAATCAACGATCTCAATATATCGAGGGAATCTCAAACGACACAATTAAGCACAATTAAGCGAGGAAAAATTTCGAAACACAATGAACAAGAACATAAATTATTTTATTAATAATAAATTAGGGTTCACATTGGGGGAAAGAAATTTTTTCACAAGTGCTCCGATCAAAGATTACAACTTGAAAATCCCACCACCCAAGGTGTTCAAACACTACAAAGTCCCCGAGTTCGAGGCCATGCTGGCGCACGAAGACGTTCCAACCCTCTGCGAATTGCTTTTTTTGGGGTCGACCGGGCTTCAGCTTGATTTCAACCTGCCACGCCCCCTTGCGGCTATATAATCTTGCACTGTCATGAATTGTTGTAAATTGATTGGTCAAGGCTTCCGGTATGTCCTAACAAACACAATACAAAAAATAGGTTAGTTTTTAACCAAAAGATCAAACCTTTAACACACGAAAATACAGAGAAAGAGGGATGGCCTACAAGTTCATTCTCAAACCCCGGCATCATGACTTTGAAAAAGTGTTTGCTTGCCAGGTGCAAGTTGCCAATAAAATCGTAGGTGGTCTCCGATCCAGAAGCCATCGAGGTCGGCGTTGAGGGGAGGACGGTTTATCGCCGAAGTTGTGGGTCACCGGAGATGTGGGTCGCCGGAGATGGAGTAGCGGCCTGGGCTAGATGTTCGAGACAGAGCGAGTGCCCTCAGATAGGACTGATAACAGCCGATTGCCCGATATGATTAATATATATAATAGGATAGAGTTATCCGCTACATTGTATAGCGGACATAAAAGAATACCAAAAGTTTTACTGCGATGACGTCCGCTATATTGTATAGCGGACGTAAAAGAAGACCAAAAGTTTTACTTCGATGCCGTCCGCTATATTGTATAGCGGACGTAAAAGACCAAAAGTTTTACTGCGATGACGTCCGCTACATTGTATAGCGGACGGGGCTTACAAAAAAAAATTTGAAATAAAGACTTTAGATTTGATTCGATGGCCTCTCATAGGTCCATTTTTTAAAATTCCAGTATTCGGTCGAAAAATTATCCCTCCGAAAATTATCACAAATGTCATAAAGTTGTACAAAAAATTAAAGGTCCACTGCAGCTTGTTCGTCCTCATCTTCGGTGTCACCTTCTTCCCCATCTTGCAAACCCCCTGAACTTATCCCCAGTGCCTTGTAATGGTTCCGCTTGTCGTGGTCGGTCATTTTGTTGCACAATGCACACCTTCGCAGCTTTTTAGGTTGTGTTGCCGTTTCAATAGAGCTTTTCATCCGCGTAGATCTCTTACGGCCTTTCGTTTGCGATATAATTGGATCCAACAAATGGATATCATTGTCGTCTTCTTCCTCCGGCTCGTCATCTTTTGATACCCCCGTCGTAGGCTCGGTGTCAATCGCATTGGTGACTGAAGCTGCTTCCAACGGGTCGACGATGGGCTCTTGCTGCTGAGCTACCTCGAGGAGATGTTTATAACCGACCATTGAAGCAGCAGCCTTTACGGACAAACGGGTGAAACTCGTCACCAGATGATTATACTTCAACGTCTCCGATTCTTCAAAGTCAGTATACGGGTGCTCCGGAAAGGCAATGGTACCATGCAACCTGTTAGCACCTTTCGTCCACCGTGGCAAGACGTATTTATCGGGGATTGTCCTGATATTCTTCTGGGTGAAAAAGCGCAGAATGTGTCTACACAGGATGCCATGGAACTCAAACTTCTTGCAAACACATGTCACCGAGTCCGTCAATGTGTTGTGGCTCACCGTATACATTCTGCGCAGCTTCTCAGGAACGAGGTCATTCACGAGCGAATAAACCTTGTACTCACGCGTAGACTTCTCTGCCACCTTGTTTATACAGTACCGTCCCGATTTCTGCAGCTCTACTTGGTATAGCAAGAAGATCTCCTTCGTATAGACTTTGGCACCGTTCAGCTCCAGCGGGGTCTCAAGCAACCTTCTCCTCTGTTTGTACGTGGTTGCAAAGTCTGCAGCCCTTTCTTTCACGAACAACGACGCAACCGCTTTCTGTGCGGATGTGACGAAACTCTTCAAATTGGTAGCTGTACCCACGTAACTATCGAACGTGGCATTCATAGATTCACTACTGCCCGTCGTTTTCATGCCCGCAGAAAAATACCTCCTCGTGTAAACGCCAATCCATTGCTCTTTGAGCTCGTACAAGTGCTGGAGCCACCCGTTGTCTTGCAATGAGTAATCCTGAACAAGATTTTCCCACCTCTCCTCAAATTCCTCAATCGTTAACGACTTGCTAACGCACGTGTCAAAATCCTCTTTAAAGTCTGGAAACTTTGCGTACACGTGATGCAAACGTTCGGGGTATTTGTTGCTTATGTGCCAAGTGCACAAGTTGTGTCGAGTATCTGGGAAGACGGTGGCAATAGCCTTCTTCATTGCCAAATCTTGATCGGTGATGATAACGTTGGGTGCTTTGAAGTTCATGGCTTCCAGCCACACACTAAACAACCATTCAAAAGAACTCTCGCTCTCGTCCCTTAACAAGGCAAACCCGAACAGGATGGAGTGATAATGATGATTGACCCCCGTGAAAGGGGCAAACGGCATCGAGTACTTGTTGGTACGGTATGTGGTGTCGAAAGTCACGACATCCCCAAAATGCTTATAAGCAAGCCTCGAACGACCGTCGACCCAAAAATTGTGCTAACTCGATGCTCGTCGTCAAGTTTATAATCGAAGGTAAACTGCGGGTCCTCCATCTGCATCCGCTTCAATAGGCTCATTATGGCTTGAGCATCATTGAGGTCATACGCGGCTCGTCTATGGGTTCGGACCGCGTTGCGAACGTCTGTCGTGTTAAAGTTTAAATTTTAAATTCCCCCGGCCTGTTCAGCAAGAACATTAATCACGTCGGTAGGCTCTAGCCGCGCATCGCTCATTGTGTGAATGAGGCTCCTCGCGACCTTTCCCATCTTTTTGTGTTGATGCATCTGACTCACCTTAGAAGGGGTTACTAACGGGTGATTGTGTGCCAGTTCCAGGCTGGTAATAAGCCAATGATCTTGCTTGGCTTTATAGCTTACGAACATCTTGACCTGGCAATTCGTTCGCGCAAAGAAGTCCCGTCTTCTGCGCAAATATCCTATTTCTTCATCACTGTCCTCGTTGCCTACGCGTGTCTCATTTTGCACTGGGTTTCTGCCCCTATGGCACTCGTATAAGCGAGAGCATATCTTTCTCGTTATGTTGCTCGTTCTTGAAGTCTTTATTCTAATGTCAAATCCAACCCTCAATGAATACGCTCGGAAACATTCTCCAGCTTCCTCCAATTTTGAAAGGTTCGTCCTAGATACGGATCACTAGCATCTACGGGGGTGTTGGAGCTCGACACGAAATCAAACATTGTGAAACAACTCCCTATATGTAGAAATATAGACTATGCTGAACAATCAAATGACATTTTCAACTGAAAATATTACCTTAAAATTATCTTGACGAATAGACAAATTTAAGATGACAAATATACCATATACATAATCTCAAAAGTCTTCCATTTTGCTAATTATAGATTTATTGAACATAACAAATTAAAATTACTAAGAGCGTTAGACAAATTCATCGTGCCAAATTACAACAAACGTATCGCAAAAAATTCGAATTTAAATAGGATAGATGTGCCGAAGTTAGCGCCCCTCAAAAAAATCAAAATTAACTACAATAAACTTCTTTAAAGTTAACAAATTAATTTCTAGAACATCATCAAAAATCTATATTTTTTTGCCCAAAAAAAAATATATACTTTATCAGTCAATCCACCCAGAAAATATTTGAGATCAGAAACTTACCTTGCTTGAGTGAAGAAGATTGAAGCAAGTTTGACTCGAAACTTGAGGGGAGCCGAAAATGGAAGCAAGTGAATTCGAAGGAGAAGAAAATTTTGCGGAAAGAGCTGAGAATTTTGCGGAAAGAGCTGAGAATCAGGAACTTTGGGGTATACGGGAAGCGCCTGTCCGCGATACTGTATAGTGGAAATTATTCCCGACACTCTGACACGTGCAGAAATAACCTGACAGCTGTCAGGTCCGCTACACTGTATAACGGAGACCTTTTTTGCTGTCTCGTGTCAGGTCCGCTACACTGTATAGCGGATACCTTTTTTGCTGTCTCGTGTCAGGCAATTGACAGGTGTCAGCCTAGGGGACGTCCGCTACACAGTATCGCGGACGTCTTTTTGCTGTCTCCCATCAGGACTTTAATGTCCTCCGTCATACAGTGTAGCAGACAAGTGTCAGCCTAGGGGACGTCCGCGATACTGTGTAGCGGATGTCTTTTTGCTGTCTCCCATCAGGACTTTAATGTCCTCCGCCATACAGTGTAGCGGACAGTGGCGGAGGGCAAAAAGGTAAAAAAAAACCCGTCCGCCATACAGTATGGCGGACGACTGACAACTTTTGAAAAAGGCGCGATCTGGACCGTCCATCTTTCGGGATGGACGGTCAGATCGCGTTTGCAACTTCTTCTATTTTGCCCACGCTCTCAACGGATCAGCTCTCTCTCTCTCTCTCTATATATATATATGAAAGTTGAATTGAGAGAAAATTGTTACGTCACCGCTTATTTGGACAGTCTCTCAACTCGTCACGTGAACTTTTCTTTTCTAACTTTTTAATTCTAACCATGATTATGTCTAAACAGTTTTACTATTCATGAAACCTAAATTTTAGCAATTATGATCTTCACATGTTTTTCCTCCTTCTTTGGAAGCTCAAATATCTAATCTGATTGTGGAAAAACTTAAACCGAAGTTATTATATCCTCCGTTAAATTTCTTAAGTATCCCTTTGTATCTTTTCTTAAACATCCGTTTTCCTTTTCTGAATTTTTATAGCCAATCTAACTTCAAAACAAATTCCAAAATTCATAACCTCACTAATCCAATTAAAAGTCCCAAAATCATCTCTCACAATTAAATTACAAGTTGACTTTATCCTCCCTTAATTTGTGACATTTTCCTTTTATAAATTTTGAATTCGTAAGATAGATTTTCAAAAATTCTAAACCTCCCAATCCTATTTAAGTCCCAAAATATTTCCTCACAATTCGGTAATACCATATCCTCCCTTGATATAATCTCATTTTATGAATTTGAAATTTGATCATGATCTCTTTGGTTGGTCTCTCTCTCTCTCTCTCTCCCAAATTCCTTATCACTGGAACTTGAAGTTTGAACTTTATTACAAAAAAAAAGTTTATTTATCATAAACTTAAATATTGCTTTTCCTCTTGCAGGAATTCTTTACGATGACACAAATTTTACTTTGCCACACTATATTGGACTTCCAGACCATTTCATCTTTGGGTAGTGTTGTTTGTAACTAATTTGTTGCAAACTAAGTATTAGTGTTGTGCTCATATTTTTAAGTAATTTTATAAGAGAAAATAAAACTAATAAGTTAACTCTTGATATAAATTCAATTAGTTATGTAAAAAATTATGGTATCGGTGAATTTTATTTACTTAAATTTATTTGACTATGAGTTTTCCCGTGTGCAAAGCACGGGATCAAAACTAGTTACTATAATTAATTAGGATGCACAACATTAGTCTAAATGGATTACAAGTTTCTCCAAACAGAATTTTTCGTTTGAGACAGGAGTTACAAGATCACTCCCATACGTTTACAATATTCATTTTCAGTTTTTTGTAATGAAGAAAAAAAGATTATTTTTTGTGTACTTCTATCATTTTCTGTTTTCGTTTTGGATAAAATTACTCAAATAGTGACAAAAAGCTGAAAAAAGTTTTCAGCTTTTCTCACCCAAACTTAACCCAATGTAAGAAAAAATAGCTAATTTGTTTTTGATAAAAATGATAAAAGTACATGAACGCATTTTTTAACTGAATATAAAAATCATGAAAATGAAAATACAAAATAAAAATAGAAAATAAATATGGTAAACGTATTAGAATTTGAAAGCTGTAAATTCACTCCGGGAATAAACTAGCCATCATGTAAAACTTATATGTTATGAATTGTGTCGGCAATCATGGTTATAGCTCAAGACTGTAATCTCTTATTTACAAACCTTATCACTCATTGAGTACAAGACTCTTTTAGCTAAACATTTACCACCACTTGAGTGTCTCTAAGTTTGACTATTGCTGCTATAGGCAATTAAGCTCATTAACAAGAATGCGAGATGAAAATGGCAGTGAAAATTTGTCGAAAAGAAAAGTGTTATAATCCAGGGAGGAAATGTGAAAATTGTTGATGCAAAGGAAATGGGTTCGCAGTGAACATGGATGTGGCACAAGAAATGCAGTCTGACTCAGATGCCAAGTATACTGATGTGGGACATAACAAGTACGGAGTAATTGCAGAGACTAAGTGCTTCCCAGAGTAGACAGAGCCTGAGGATGGGCAGTGCCGAGAGGGCGATGACGTGGGGTGAATACATGATGACAGTCACAGTCCGATGCTTCGTTCCAGAGTCAAGATCCTATATGTTTGTCTCCCTATAATTCTAGAGTGAGAACGTGAATTATGAAAATTGTGTCTCCCCCTTTATGAATTCTCAAGACCCCTATTTATAGAGGTTGAGATGATGATGTCATTAACCAACACGTGGCGCTCCCCGAGAGTGACACGTCACCGAAGGGTCCACAGGTGCCGGCGAAGTCGGCGTGCAGATGACTGGCGTCTTAGAGTTGATGCGCAGATGCGGCGGTCTAAATGTGTGCAGCGGGCTGGGTCAGTTGGCCGAGACTGGCATTCCAGCCGATCGGGGTAGGCCGGCCGATTGATGCAGCTGCCCGACCGTGGCAAGCCGGTCGATAGATGTAGCCCACAGACAAGTGCAGGCAGATCGACCAGGGCCCATGCTCATGATCCACCAAAGGGTAACCTCTCCGTTTCAAAAGCAAACAAGCTCTTGTAAGTTTGATTTTGGATTATCTCAGTTCTCTCTCCTTATGCACTACTATCCTCGCTAAGGCTCAGTGTCACATACCCTAAGAACTTTTTCTCTAGTGAATAAGGGTTAAACCTGACACACACTTGCAATCAGATTGGACGATTTGACGAGTTTTGAGTCGATTTTGATACCATCTTTAATGACCAAAATCAAAGGGCGCGACCACGTTACTAATTATTTATTCCAACGACAAATTACTGTCACCTTGCTAACCTATAAAAATCTAATAGAAAAAATGACTACCTATAATAAAAACTTGTGAAAAGCAACCAATCAAATAATGCAAAATTATAATCCCAAATAGTGATTACCCATAAGTTTAGTTTACGACTAGCTAGTAAATATAGCGACAAACATACATTCAAGCTTCCTGATCAGTAGCTTGATCCTAACAGCAGCTTTATCAAATAAGTAGCTTAAGAGTCCTGCAAAACCTATTGGGATATGCAGCGGGAAGAGTATTGGTTGGTGGGGGGTTGAGCTCAGTAGCCTAGTAGGTAAAATATCACAGAATGACAGACGAAGGAAAGATCACGAAAATGAAAACTGAATAGAAAAAATCAAATCATGAAGAAATTTCAATGAAAATCAGAATCAATATCAACCGATTCATAAAAAAAAACACCAAGTATGATATGATTTATAACAACTCCACCCTAAATGCCAAACATATATTGCAGTCCGGAAGCCAAACAATCATAGCCATGATTGCTAAATCCATTGTAACCTTAAGGGCAAACAACAGTAGCTTTGGAGCTTATAAATCAGTCTTGTTGGAGCTAGCTCTATAGACATTAGATCCATATACAACAATGTGATCTTCTAAAACTAGTGTGTCAACGAACGTGATAATGAAAGTATAAAGCAGTCATCAAACATAACTAGACAAAGAGACACAATCAAGGGAAGTTACGGGACGCCATTACATGCTAAAGAGGGATGCAACACTTTCTCCCCTCTCCCAAAGCAAAAAAGCCCCCCTCCCGACTCCCCCATATAATCTCTGCGACTCCGCCACCACCGTTGGCTTTCTCCGGCGAGTGGTGGTGTGGTAGAGTAGTCTTCCTTCGGTTGTGTGGTTTTTCTTGTTGTTGTGGTCCTGTTGCCTTTCTCTTTGGGTTTGCAGTGGTGCCATCGGCGATCGTCAATTGATCTCCGACGCCAATTAATTTCAGCGACGGGCTATGGACATGAGGTGGCTTTTGGGAAGTGATTGGCACGGACCACAGGGAGGTGTGGCAGTCTTGGCAATAGGTGGGTGACGAGGTGGTGGTCCGGCAGCGATGGTGACGACGACGAGATCTCCGATCTTTCGTGCGGTGACATTGCTCCGTGAGGCGACGCGTGGCTTGGTGTTCTCTAAAGTTGGACGTGTGGCTGTGTGTTGGCAGAGGCAGCAACACGTGTGCAGGCTATAACCGGTCATTTGTCAATTTATACAGGCTACAACCGGAGAGTATCGAGCAAAAATTGACGACTTTGCTCACAGCAACCAAATAAATAAATTCCCGTATTTTTAATTGTTAACTCTGGAAAAATGAATTGAAAAAAGACAAACAAACTTCCGTCACCCATGCGCCATATTCTACTCGGCGTCCCACCGGCACCACCTTTTCTCGCGGTCAAAATTTGAAAGCTATAATTTTTCCGATTTATTGTGACTTGGTTGTCACCTTAATATTATCACTTAACCTTTTTGTGTGGAAGTAAAGGTCAACAATGGCGCAAGCGACAACTAGTTTATATGCTTATTGATTAGGATCTTCTTACGGATGAAGATCTACCGAATGAAAATATTGTAGGACACCGTTTGACATTAAAGAACCTCTGCAACATAAAGTGACTTAATATGCCAATTTGTTTAGCAACAAATTTCAGACATTTCGTCGCTGTCATTATCCTGAGCCATTGTGCTATGAATGATTATGAATGATACCCCGTGTGTGTGTGTGTGTGTGTGTGTGTGTGTTATGATGATGGTATGAGTAGCGGGTAGGAAGGCTAGTGATGAATCACATTGGAGGTTAAATCAAGGGCTCGTTGACCGTATGCGCAGCCTCCTTTCATCCTATAAACACCCACATCAGTCTGAAGTATTGCAGATCTCTCTTGTTTCCAAACTTCATTTGCATGGGTTTCTAACTTGTCTTAGATACTTGGGTCTTTTTTTGTCCATTTAGTTCTCTAAGCCAACACATAAGGAACTACTTGCTAAATGGAATTCCTTTTCTCCCTACCTCTGCTTCTTTGCTTTATTCTCCTCACCTATCTTTCTCTTCATGTTTTCTTGAAGAAGAAAAGGCCCCTGTTAGCAGGCGAAAACCACTCCAATGATCAAGAAATGCCACTCCTTCCACCTGGAAGGACCGGCTTGCCTCTCATAGGAGAGAGCCTGGATTATTTTTCTAAACTCCAAAACAATGTCATCGAGAAGTTCGTGACGGAGAGGAGGAACAAGTATTCCAACAAAGTCTTCAAGACATCGCTGCTAGGACAGCCCATGGCAATCCTTTGTGGCCCAGAGGGAAACAAATTCCTGTTTTCCAACGAGAAGAAGTTTGTTCAGGTTTGGTTTTCAAGCTCATTCGACAAAATCTTCCCCAAAACAGAGAATGCAACTAACACCCAGGATTACAAAAGAGTGCGCAAAATGCTCCCATCGTTCCTCAAAATGGACACACTTAGCAAATATGTTGGCATGATGGACATGGTGATGAAACAACGTCTGCACACCCACTGGAGGAATCGCCAAGAAGTTGTAGTTGCCCCTACGCTTAGTAAGTTCACTCTAGCCTTGGCCTGCCGGTTCTTTTTAAGCATCGACGATCCAAAGAAAGTAGAAGAACTTACCAAGCCAATTGAGGATGTAGAGGCTGGGCTCCTTTCAATGCCAATAAATTTACCTGGGACGGCCTTAAATCATGCCATCAAAGCATCAAAGTATATGCGTAACGAGGTTGCGGCCATCGTTAGGCAAAGGAAGATTGATCTCTCGGACAAGAGCGCATCTTCAACGCAGGATATCTTGTCACACATGCTCCTAACGACCGATGAAAGCGGAGAGTTCTTTAGCGAATCAAACATCGTGAGCAATTTATTTGGATTGATAGAAGGAGGCTATACCACGGTCAATTCTGCACTTACCTTCATCATGAAGTACCTAGCCGAGCTTCCTCATGTGTACGATGAGGTCCTTCGAGGTAAGCGCGCTGCCCTTGCTTAAATTTATACCCACTTGGAACATTAAATATGTTGGCAATTTTACTCCGACGATGAGTTTTGGGACTTGTGTGCTTAAAGAGTAACCCAACATGGCTAGAACTATATTGTCAAGTTCTAAGAGAGGCTATATATATGTAGCGCTAAGTTTAGAAATCTAATTCCGAGTCAGTTGAGTTTAAAATTGAAAGGTTTTACAACGTATTGAATGTCATTCACTAAAAGTTCAGTAATCTACTTAACGTCAATGTATTTTAATTTCGTTTTCCTCTCAAAGAGACCCTAAAAAGGGAAAGATATAAACTGGGGCTCTCTTTTGTTTGCTCGTCGTCTTTCTTGGAGGCTAATTGGAAAAACAAAAGGTATACTTAACTAATAGCGTGTAAAAAATTAACTAATAATATTGGAAAAAGCTATGTAGTATTTTCAATTATAAAAATGGAAATTTGTATGTAATCATTACGTACATATTGTTAACTACAATTTCCTTACTTCTCGAATTCAATCAAAATTATGCTCTACCAACATGGCCATCAATGTTGGTTGAGCCATTCTTTTTTATACTTATTTGTTGATCTGTAATGAAAAACATGAACTTTATCTAAAGCCAAGGGAACAAACCCTGTGTTGTCTGTTTTTTTTTTTTTTTTAAAAGAAAGAAATGGGCCACTTTGGTTCCTATATATGTTTACTTGAACGAAAGCCGTGCCTTACTTGATTTGAGAGTTTATTTACCAAAGTGTGCTTCATGTTTTTTGTTATTAGATATGATTTTGCCCAATCTAAGCTTTCTTGTATTAGCATGTACCTCATACCCATTTTTTTGCACTTAGTATAAATTTGGTATTAATTGTTTAAGTCCATACTCACGTGTTTGGTGCTTGAACGAAATCTAGTTTATGATAATTTTGATGATAATTTTGGTTAATTTTGGAGTTTTCTACTCATGTGGATTTTGTTACTAATTTGTAGGTTAATACTACAAAACAATGTAGAAGACAAATTAAGTTATATAACTACTTACTTAGAAATTGAGATGCAGAAATGATGACCATGTGAAGTTTTTTCTGTTGTTGGGGTGCAGAGCAAATAGAGATAGCAAACTCCAAAGAAAAAGATGAGATGCTTGCGTGGGAGGATTTAAGAAAGATGAGCTACTCGTGGAATGTTGCTCGAGAAGTATTAAGATTAATGCCACCTGGACTTGGAGCATTTCGAGAGGCTATCACGGACTTTAGTTATGCTGGATATTTAATTCCAAAGGGATGGAAGGTAAATAAAGATTTACTTGATGTTCAATTGGGAACGTCTATGTTCACGCTCTATTTGTCGTTCTAACCTTCAATTTCATGCTAAAAAGTACATTAACGACAAAATATATAACAAGGTTTACAACTTTGTACTAAATGCTAGATAACCCTATTTTTATCATCTTTCGCAGTTGCACTGGATTGCAAACGCTACACACAACCACCAAGCGCGTAGGTCAGCTGGTAAGGGGTTGTCCTAGTTTAACCAGAGGTCTCGTGTTCGAGCCCTGGGAATGCAGCTGCGTTAAAACTTGGTAGGGAGAGCTTTTCCGCCCATGTGGTCCTGCCCGGCTCGAACCCGGATTAGTCGGCTCCCAATGTGGTGTCCAGAAACCGGGTGGTCTAACCAAAAAAAAAAAATGCCACACACAAGAATCCCGAGTACTTTCCGGATCCCGAAAAGTTTGTTCCTTTTGGAGGCGGCCCTCGAATGTGTCCCGGTAATGAGTACGCACGCCTTGCCATTCTCGTGTTCATGCACAATATAGTGACAAACTTCAGGTGGGAGAAGTTGCTGCCTAATGAGGCAGTTAAAACTAATCCAATTCCCATACCTGCTAAAGGATTTCCAGTTCGACTCCATCCTCATAAGCAGTAAATTGGGGTCTAAACTTGTTTTAGTATTTACATCCTCAAGTTTGTTGTATCCAAGATCATGTTACATTACCTTATATGATCGTATTTCTATGGGTTGCATATTCCTATTTTAATTTCTTGTGGTTTACCCAGAGTCCAAATATTCCACTTCTCATTTTGATCGGTTGGTTTGCTGGTATCATGGAATAACAAAAGTTACAACCTAAGGCCACTCCAGGTGTGCCATAACAAATTACAATGAGATGCCTATAGTAAAGAAATCAACAAAATCAAATGATACTGACCTTGGATCTAATATAGATTACAATGAGATGCCTAGTAAACAACTCAACAAAATCAAACGATACTGAGTTGAGATTTTTTACAAGCTGTGATGGAAGCTATATATGCATTTCCCTGACCAGTTTATCACTTGGATTATGCTATGTGTGAAGACAGCCAGGTTCTCAATTTTTCTCAATGGAAACGTGGATGGTTATTTTGCAAGTGCTAAAGGCCTTAGGCAAGGGGACCCTATCTCCCCCTATCTTTTCCTATTGGTTATGGAGGCTTTTGATAGACTACTGATAGACTACTGTGCTGCCCCATCAAGCTTCACATTTCATTCAAAATGCAAAGATCTGAAAATTAATCAACTGTGTTTTGCAGATGATTTATTTCTCCTAGCTAAAACTGACCAGCCTACTTTGATTTTAAACCAGCAAGCACTAACAGAATTTGAGAACTTGCCAAGTTTATATCTATCTATATGGAGTTGATGATGATACAACTCAATGTTTGGCAAGTCTTATTGGAATATCCACTGGCACATTCCCTGTAACTTATCTGGGAGTGCCTTCAATTTCAACAAAATTGCAATACAAGGATTGCAAAATTCTTATAGAAAGACCGGAAAGCAGGATCTCTTGTTGGACAAACAAGTATATCGTATGCTGGGAGAATTCAACTTGCTACATCAATACTCCTAAGTATGCAGGTATGTTGGTGTTGTATTTCATCTTACCTAAGAAGATAATTAGACAAATTGAGGGTAAAATCAGGTCACTCATCAGGCATGGGAAGGACATGAAATGTACAAGACCAAAAGTGGCTTGGACTAAGATCTGTTTGCTTAGGTTTTGTTTTGAAACTCCGTGTTGGAAAAAAATTTTGGATTGTATAA
>JAVXUO010000546.1:0-67217 GCA_033065855.1 Escallonia rubra
CCGGACTACCCGTTTTTTTTAATATATAACACATAGGGTTTTCATTTCTCTTCTCATCTTCTCCATTTTCATAAGCGCCGCTCCTCCGGTCCTCCCTCCCTCTCTCACGTCCTCGTTCTCACGGCCACGACCTCGCTCTATCTCGGTGTATCTCATTCTCACCCACCACCGTCAGATGCGCCGGCGGCCACGCGACTCCATATCAACTCGAACTCAATGGTGCCCCTTTGTCCCTCTCACGCTCCGCCGCCAGATCCGCCTCATATCACTACAGATCCACCACAGCTGCGCCGGCAATCTCTGATCAGGAAAGAGAGCTAGTACAGGACCTCCGATCGTGGTCTCCGATCGGCTCTGAGACTGGTGACTCTGTAGCTGGAGCAGTGAACCAAATTTTTGTTTAGATGTACTTGTTTTATTTTTATTTGTGTTAAGTTCTTGTTTAGATTTAGGAATGTATCTCTAGGTAATTTTCTGGTTTTTGTTTTGAGATGTGTGTGCTTCTTGAGATTTGGAGTTTGAGACGAGTTATTATGTTGGATTGAAGAATAACATGATTATTGAAGTGATAATTGTGAAATTACATTAGAATGTGATGTGATAATTGTAGTAATAAAAGAAGGGGATAAAAATTACTCTAAGAAAACACATGAATATTTATTAATAAAAAAATTCAAAAATTTAATAATTTACCCGCGGATAATACCCGACCCGCCAGGGTAGGGTACGGGCATTAAAAAATACTACCCGTAAAAATTCGGGTAATTTTTACCCGACCCATTTTTAATTGTACCCGATCGAATTTTACCCGTATCCGACGGGTTTACCCGTTTGTCAGGTCTACCGTAAATGTATATATATTTTACCAATTAATAGATTAGATTTTTTAGATCGATAGAAATAGGAGTAGCTATATCTTGACGGGAGAACAAAATCAGGGACGAACCGACGATCGGCCTTATTCATCTCATCATTCTCCCTCTCTCTCTGCGGTCAGCTTAATCAATCATGCCTTCCAACACTACTGCCACTGTTTATGTCGGTAAGTTTTCCTTTCAGATTAGGGCTATTTTGATCTGTCCAACTTACTACCTGTTATTAGCTTGTTCCTGATATCAGACTTTCCAATCAATTAAGCTTAATCGCATCTGTTTTGAATCAGTACAAGGCCGGCATATCTTGCTTTCCATTCATCTTTGATAGCTTCTTTTTGGGTTCTTGTTCTTTAAAGATTTCAATGCGTGTGTTCTTGCACTGGCCGGAAATTCATGTAAATATCTGTGAATTTCTGCTATCAAAAATTACTAACTCATGCGAGTTTAACTTCTTACCTGTACTCATCAATCTGGTAAGTTTCCGTGTAGCGCCTTATCTTTTCCCATTATAGATGTTGGTGACATAGACAAGGATACAACAGAGAAATATCTACTCCAGGAAGGGTAGTTGTTTTGCAAACATAGCGGAATAAGTAAGTAAGGAGTTAGTGAAATTGCATAGCCTTTTTGGTGTTTTAGTCAGAAACTACATCGTTGAGTGTGACTGTCATGGGGAGACCAATATTTGATACCAAGAAGTGGGAAACATCACCAACTTTGGAGTCTCAAGCACGCACGCACGCACGCACGCCTCTCGAAAGGCTTCATTATTTGCATGCATGTGTGTACTTGCATGGACATAAAGCATGTGGAATTATAGCATGTTGACTAGAATAATGTAATTCTACCTGCATTCGAGTGCTTAGATATGGCTACTTCCCGTCAATAATACTATGAAAAGTAACCTATCCGCGTTGGAAAATTTATGTGTGTTATAGTTGTATGAAAGCTTATATTTGTGACCTGAAAGGTCTCTTTGATATATATGTTAAATGCTCCTGTATTCGGTTACCCTTGGACTGTCAGTTCTTATCCATTCTGCGCGAATGCTATGTAAAGATGCTGCAGGATCATGGGACCCTTTTCTATCAGATAGGAAGGGCTGTAGTTCAAATTTTACTTTTACGTAGCTGCCCATGAATCCTATATCCGTCTTTATGAAGAAGAAGTTATGTAACAAAGGGGATTTAATGTGCTTTAGTCTACTCCTGGATGTTGGTTTAGATATGGGGAGGAACAAAGCTGGCATGTTGAGTCTAGTTACTAGTACAGGAGTCTCCCAGACCACTTAATAGTGCTGGGTTTTCAATTCAAGCTTCATCAGCTGTCCGTGTCGCAATTCATTCGGTAAATTACGTGTCCGATGCACGGGGAACTACCTTAGGTCCCCCAAACTGACTCACTCGTAGCAACTTTCGGCTGCCCAACGACCTATGACGCTAGTCACTGCTCCCATTGGGGCTAGCAAGCAAGCAACCAACTTCGAGTAGTTCCCCTGGCTACACCCGTGCCAATAGTGACTGTTTTTACTCCTTTTTTCAGGACTTTGCCTTACATTCATTTCAAATTTACTGAAATGAATTGGCATTGTTATTAGTGGCTTGACCTTGGACAGCCATGGCTTGGTTGAGATACGTAATGAGTGGAAGTTGAACCTGTGAGAGAATCGAATCATGCTATCAGTATGATGGTGTTGGTTCAGATAAAAAGGTTAAGGAAATAAGGCTACTTCAGAGGGAATTCTAGCAAATGGCATCGAGTTTTCGTCCAATAGACTCCTCGTAGTGACCATCCTTCAAATATAGGGAGGTGGCTTCAAGATATAGTGGCTTCAAGCTACACCATGTTGCCACCCACCTAAAGACTCCACCTCAATGGAACCACTTGCATAAGAAGAAACTCTCTGGAACGAAAGCATTGGGTCGAACTCTTCTTGGGTGTCTAGGTAAAAGCTAATAACAAGACTTACATCTTTGGAAAAGAGAAAGGGGAAGAGGACCCTAGCAAAGACCACTTTGAATGAGCTGGTTTAACTGGTGGTGCAAAAGGAGAAATAAAGCCTTGGTGATGTAGGAGAGACCTTAATAAGGGGTATTTGAAGCTGTCCTACGGTGACGGATGGTGTGCTAGGGCTTAGGTTAATAGGATTTTGAATTGAGAAGCTAGATTAGGGCTGAGGCACAACAAAGAGGGGTTTAATTGGCTGCTTTGGGACTGTTTAGGGTGCTGTGAACAGTCCCATGAACAGTACTTCTCTTGTACTTTTAAGTAGGAAGTCTCACCTAGAAGAGAATCAAATGTCTCGCATCTGGAGAGAAAAACAAAGCTGCTTCTGAAAATTATATTCATCAACTCTAATAATTCTGTTTGCATTGCATCCTAAATACACAAAAGGGAAAGACCTTTCGTACTAGGAAGAAGCTAAAAGATTGCTAAAAAGAAGACTACAAACTAAATACTAAGATGACTTAGAACATAGAGTAACCACTTAAACTAAAGACTAAAACTAATAACAAGTGGACTTGGACAATATAATAGCTACTAAAAGCTTCTGCCTTTCTCTGAAAATCTATGCTCTCTCTTTCTCTTTCGTTGTAAGAATACATACTGTAGCTTTTGGGTTCCGTTCCCTATCAATTGGTTTTATAATTGGAGAACAAAGCTTAAGCTTAAAAATCACATGGGTCCTTGCTATTGCCAATAGGTTGAGTTGAAAACACCGTCTAGTGACTAAGATTCCATCGGCATGGCCTTCTGCTAGTTAAGTAGCCGATATCTCATATCGATATTTCCATGCATTCAAAAGAACAAAAAGAGACCATAGTGGCCTGGCACGACGGTTATAAAGTGCTGGTATCATTCTATCTTACCTTTCGTCTATGAAGCATGGGCATTGCGTTTTGGCTGACGCACGAGCACCAGGTGTGGTTGGTTGAACACGGGGTGTGTGTCCATAATTTTTGTTCGTTTCAATTCCTTTGCTGAATTTTGGGGTGCGGCTATGGCACGGGAGGGACATGGTTGGGACATGCACTGGCTGTTTGAGGTCTCAATTCCAATTTGAGAAAAACAAATTCAGGGTCATATTAATGATTTTGTGACCTAGGGTTTCTAACAATTTGGACTGAGGAGAGGCAAAGAAAAAGAAAAAAGTGGCGGCGACTGGAAGTCCGTGACGACGAGCATGTCTGGCTCTAGCAACGACGTCGACATTGAGTTATTTCTGAAGGAGAAGAAGAAATAAGAAATAAGAAAGAAGAAAGAAGAAAGAAGAAGGAGAAGAAGACGAAGAAGAAGAAGAGGAACGTACCTGGATGGGCTTGTCTTGGAAGAAGAAGGACAGACTTTGTCGTCTTGGAAGAAGAAGAAGAAGACAGCTCTCCTCTCGACGTTGTCGATGGGTTTATGTTACTGCGTGACTTTCAAACTTTCTATTCCTTTATTTGGTACCCACTTATTAACTTATTATCTAAACTATCCCCATAAAATTATAAAAAATACTACTACTACCCAAACTTATACAAACATTATTATATTTAGCTATTTTATATCAATAATTCTAAAGCAGCCTACCAATTTATCAAATTTTCTCAATAATTTGGTTGGATGGATTAATTGTTACAAATACAAATAACATATGTGTGTGTTTATATATATTATGTGTATATGTATATAGGGAGCTGATCCCTTATCTGCGTTAGCATCGTAAGTTAAGTTCCAAGTGCGATCTGCCCGTCTATAAGCGATTTGTGGACGGTCCAAAATTTTCTTTTTCTCATTTTACTAAAATTGTTCGCCCTATTATGGGTGAGACGTGACTTTTCATATTTTTACCTCTCTAGTTACAACGGAAAAAAAGAAATATAATTCCCTCATTCGCCCCATAGCGGGACGAACTGTGGTAATTCTAAAATTGCTTCCTAAGTTTTCCTTTTTGTTGTTCTCTTTTTCTTCTTTCCTCCCACCCCCACCCTACATCTGAGCACCACTGCCAGCTAACAGCCTACACACACCCATCTGAGCACCATTGCAACTTATGCTAAGTTGCCAGCGGTGGTAAGAAATCAGCTTTCAAATATATGCTTACAACTATATACACATTTAATTGATGTACAATTGCGTGTGTATATTCGGAAGATATATACTCCTACATAACTGACAACTTAGCTTAAATTGCCAGTGGTATCTGTAGCGTGGACGGGTTAGATTACGAGTTCTTTCAGCAAACTTTCACCTTCTGCTACATAATGTAGCGAATGGTGGAGTTTACGCCCATGTCCGCTACATGATGTAGCGGACGACGGGTAACCTTAAATGAAAGCCAATCTGGCCTGTCCACCTGCGATGGACGGACGGGCATACAACACTTGCAAGTTAGCTCAAGTTGCCAGAACTAGCGGTGGATCACGTCCCATATGTATATATGAGTATGTCTATCAATATACATACATATTTATATCTAATTTTATACATGTCCTATATACGTATATATGCCGTATCCCTGCCGCATCCTCTTTTTTTTTTTAGACGTACCCGCGTATCCGCACCAGTGTTGTATCCACACCTGCACCGGAGTCCGTGCTTCCCAGCCTTTGGTACAAAGAACGGATCTACAGGGAGGGAAGATACTCTCCCCTAGTGCCCAAGTCATCGTTTTGTAGCACAAAGCAAGGCTGGAAGGATAGTCTTCCTAGGCCCAAGTCATTGAAAACACAATGTGTCTGATAAGCAAGTAATTTTATATCTGATAAACAATAGGCCCAAGTCGCAAAAAATAGCATGCACAAAACTTTGATAGGTATTGCAACCTTCCTGACACTTGTGCATGCTGAAATATGATTTTAGCGGACCTGTTTTTGGATGCTTTTAATGAATTTAAAGTACTACCTCTTCCTGTTAATAAATAATCTTTCAATCTAACTTACTTTTTTGTGTTTTTTTTTTTAACACAGGTAATCTGGATGAGAGAGTAAGTGATAGGGTTTTGTATGATATTCTCATTCAGGCAGGTCGGGTGGTCCACTTGTATATTCCTCGAGACAAAGAAACTGAAAGACCAAAGGGTTACGCCTTTGCAGAATATGAAACGGAGGAGATTGCAGATTATGCTGTCAGGCTTTTCTCTGGCCTGGTGACTCTCTACAGTCGAACATTGAAATTTGCGGTGCGTTCTTGTTATTTGTGCATTGAACTAGTTGAAGTATATACAAGCATTTATTCTTGATGGCATCTTGTTTCCTGTTAAAACAAATTAGTTAGAATAGGACTTTGAACTATTAATTGGCTTCTGCATCAGTAGTTATAGTATTACTTGTAAGATCATAGACCATGGGATAGCTTTATGTATGTGTGTTGTTTAGATGCCTTTAGAGCCAGGGTTCAAATCCTCAACAAATATTGGCGTTGCTAGTCTGTTTCCAGTTACATTGTGGGACACCATTCTGTAGAGTGTTCCTGCCAATTTGCCTCAGTAGGGTCTGATGAATTATCTATTGAAACTATATATGGTGAAATGATATCACACTCTATGATTGGTAGTAGGCTGGAAATTGGTACTTTTTACTGTAAAGCCATCAAGGAGTCTTGATCATAGAGTCCGGGCCTAGTGTAATTTTTGAACAGAATGTGTAATAACGCATGGTTGCACTCTTGGAAAACAGATTTCTGGACAAGACAAGCCCGGACTGAATACACCTACAGCAGACACACCCCCATTAAATTTAAATTTCAAAGCAAGGGCTCACCCTGTACCATTTAACAACATGGAAGTTTCTCCATACTCTACGAGTTTATCGACATCGTGCAGGATGTCAGAACACCATTCAAATTATACCCCAGGTGATGTGTTCCCTGACCTTTCTCCTAATTTCTCATCCTAAAATGACTGTCGTCTTGCAAAGATTGTTTCATATATATATGTGTGTGTGTGTGTGCGTGTGTGCGCGTGTACGTTTCTGTGTAGAGGCTAAATACACACCCTTCTTATGCTTATCCACGGAAGTGTGACAATAGTTTTACCTGTGACTCGGGTGTGACTGAAGGAGTAAAGAATTAGCATTTTTCTATGATTTGCACACATAATCACACACTCGCACGCCCGCGCGCGCACGCACACACACAACATATATATACATATAGATTGATTTTGTAGTAGTTTCCTAAGTTTTTATCTTTCTTTAGTTCGGCCCCTGATGGGCGTAATAACCTCTCTTTTATCCAGTGCCAGTTCCCCCTGGTGTATTACACCAACCTAATGGGTATAGATCACATTATGACGGCAACAATTATGATTACAGCAGAAGAGTTTTTGGGGCAACATTGGGTAGTATCACGCGCTCTAGATCGAGCCGTTATGATTCTAGTAACCCTTATTGATCATCTGGAGACCAGTGATAACAGAGCCTTAATTAGCTGTGCTAATTTGACAACCTTAGAGGAAGTTATGCATTAATTTCTGTTACTTTTCGTATTAATAGGGATCACGGTGGGTTATGTTGATTATGTGGTGGGAGACTCATCAGATGTTGTACTTAATTTGCCCATGCAAGAGTTCTGTAATATTGTTTGTCTTTAGATAAGGATCTTTATGAAAAATAGTCTTAATATCTTTTATATCGTACTGTTTACTTTGTGTGCACAAATCTTTTTCCTTGGCACTTCTTTAGACTCTCGCCGTGCATGAATAGGGTGCCACATTGTTAATAGCTTATGAATTACTATATCTTGTTAATTTGCTATTGTTGTTCCGTGTTATATAAATGTCATCATTTCCTTCTTATAAGAACCTGAAATCTTGGAGTCCATCCCTTCTGGAGCTTCAAGGGTAACAGGTAGCATCTTCTTTGAAGATCTACTTTAATTGTGTTATGGTTAGCGATTTAGAAGGGTTAGTGGGAGAGGTGGTTTGACCTGCGAGTGGCATTCGTCTTCCTCTAAATTCAATAGTGTTTTAAAATGCTGCCTTATTGCCTTAGTGAATTTATCAAAGCAATTAAAATTTGCATAGATGTTGAAGTACTATTACGGTAATATTTATCTCACAATTGATAATCTACATCGTGTATTTAGTTTAAACTGTTGATCCACTTCAGATGCCTGATTTAAAGGCTTCTGATGTAACTATATTGGAAGTTTACTCTGTTAACTCACCATCTGCTAGGTTGAAGTTGCATCCTTTTAGTAGCAGCCTGGCTAGATTCGTTGATAATTGCTTCTGTAAATTATGTGATGTTCAATTGCTGTTAAGCTAATAATTCAATATTTTCTTAGAATTCATTTTATATAAACTAAGTTCATTCAGAAGGGAGATTCCCCATGAATTACAACATTAGAATTACATCTAATGCATAACGATATAAGGATATTCCAAATTTTACATAGTTCTTAGCTTGTAAATGACTAGGTTCCTTATTGCTTGGAGATCAATCTCAAACATTATCTGCTTCTTTTGAAAGATTCTTCTGTTCCTTTGAATCCAAACGGAGTAAATAGTCATACAAAGGACCGGCTACACAGTTTAGCTTGAAATATTGGCCCTTGATGGTCCAGCGCGAGTTGAAGTAATTCATCTTAGCGAATGGGGAAATAATTGAATAGTAATCTTTCAAGAGCCATCCTCAAATTTTCTGGACATGCTGTCACTGCCGAAACGGATGGTCTCAGACTTATTGCAGGCACAACATAATGAGCACTTGTTTCAACTGGGATATTCCATCTCCTTAACATGTCCTTAGTAGGTACCCCGTTTTTCAACAGAAACCATATAATGAAAAACACCTAGGAATGTGACCACAACGCCAAACTCTTCTCCACCAGCTCACCTTGTGCTCCCGAGTAGACTTGGCAAACGGGTCAACCTGCCGGGTACGGCTAATACCAGGTCGGTTACAGTAAAACGGGTCTGAGTAAAAATTATTTGGATTTTTTCGGGTAGCCTTTACATACACTTGTACCCTTTCCGGGTAAACCTGCTAGTAAACCGGCAAATTTCATAATTTTTGTTCCTTTTTCTTTTACCAGATTAGTTATGACAGTTAACATGTTTATAAAATTTTTGTTTCTTTCTTCTGTATGACTAACATCTTGCTTATTGGTACTAGTATAAATTAGTGAATCAGTTTTAAACCCATGAAAATAACAAAATCATACAACTACCAACCAAAATAACAAATACATACAAACTACAAATAACTAACAAAATCATTCATAACAATAGTACTAAACTAACCTTAAACGAATATTGGGGTTGAACAAACTATATGGGGTTAAGGTGACAGACGAAGCGGAAGTGGCCGGTGGAAGTGTTGACATCGCTCGATGATGACGGCGTAGGTGATTATGGCAGTTGACGTTGACGGTGGCGCTGGAAACAGAGCTGTGGATCTGCATTGACGACGATAATGGTCTGCGCACTTTGATTGTGGTCTAAGGGAGAAAATGGATCGCGGAGGCGTAGATCTGCAGTGGACGGTGGAAAGAGACGGCAGAGGATGCGCGGATCTGCGATCTTGTGGACTATGGAGTATTGGAGTGTGGAGGGTGGTGGTGACTGGTGAGCGGTGACAGTCGTGTGGGCTTAGTGTGGAGTGGATGGTCAGAGAGAGAGAGAGAGAGAAGAAGAAGAAGAAGAAGCAAGTGAGAATGAAGGCTTATAAACCCTAAATCCACTATATAGCACAATAGCTGGGTAAACCCAGGAAACCGTACTAGATCTAAACCAAATCGGAAACTTACGGGTCGGTCTGGGTATGGGTTTATTTTCATCAGGTCTCGTAT
Source organism: Escallonia rubra (assembly GCA_033065855.1). Lineage (NCBI taxonomy): Eukaryota > Viridiplantae > Streptophyta > Magnoliopsida > Escalloniales > Escalloniaceae > Escallonia > Escallonia rubra. Next base: position 9,651 of record JAVXUO010000546.1, read on the forward strand.
ATACATACCCGTACTTGGGTTTTTAAACGGGTACAGGTAGATCTGCGGGCTCCGGTAAACCAGCAGCTCTGGGTTAGATTTTGCTAGGTCTACCCATGAGTCCCCGTTACCTCCCAAGCATTAGCTATAGAAAATATACCACCTTGTGAAGGTAATATTTTGATATTGCGGTGGGATTTTGAGGAACCAGGGAAGCATGAACAGGTAATGACAGTCCCCCATACATTATTGATTGCATTATCTACCACAGTTGGCAACGTTGTAACTTTTATTTTCTTTGGTTTCAATTACTTGCCGATACAACATAAGCTAAAATATCTTGCTCTAGACATGGACTCAACATTAGCATGAAATTTCTTTCATTCGTGATGGTGGGATAACTTGGACACAACTTGGGAGAACTTTGTCTTTTATCTTTTTCGATACTGAAGCAATATTACAATGCTCCCTCGAGTTCTCTTTTCAGGAAACAAAGCAATCCATAGCAAACATGAGATCTTTTTGCTTGCAGCTCTCAAGTTCCCTTATCTTAATGCTTGACTGTAGGTGGAATCATGATGCGTTTAGCTGAATAACCCATTACATCTGGTTATTTTAACATGGACTTATTCCACGCTTATCTGTATGTGATGAATCGGTAATCTATTCAAACTTTGAAGCTAGCTTCTCATATCTGCAATTCAGCCGGTTAGCATGGACAGTAATGACTGGTAGGTCCAAGCAGTGAACAGTAATGGGAGAAATCTGAGAGGGAGGTAGAGAGGAATGGGCAGTGGTGAAATGCTCATAGGGGTTCCACATCTGCCCACCGCGAATTGCGCTTCCGGCACTGCTGTGCTTCCGGCAACGGTGCTATGGCATGGTGATTGTTGGTGGATGGATCACTAGGTCGTCGGAGTAAATCAGGTGGACGCAGAAACGCGCTGTGGAATTATCAGCCGAAATGTATATCCGGTCCTTAATTTGTGCCCAAACATGGAAAATGAACCAGCCGGATGATTCACATCCTATATGGACCTTTTATCCACACTATCATATGCAGCCTTTTAAGTATATGCTCCTTTTCCCTTTTTTGTGCCAACATAATTGGTACGTGAGTTGGGCTAAAAATCCTCGGGTTGATGAAGGTCCCAAGTGTTAGGTGGTTCGCCGATTCAAGTGGTAGTGAGTTGGGCTGGCAGTGCTTTTATCCTTCCGCCGGCAAAAGGACAGGTGAACTGTCACAACATCCTCTACGTGAAGCTGGATCTGATGATTTAAGTTGGGGTTGTGGTCTGCGACCAGATGGACAGTGATAGAATCCTTAGAAGAATGGGTTAATGACAGTGACCCCTCATGAGGTTTACGTTAATTACACCCACTGACACGAGTTATAAAAAACTACCCCACCCACGTAAGTTTGAAAATGACCAAACTAGCCTTTCGTGTTCAATATAATCAATTGAAAAAAAGAAGAAAAATAACAGAAGAAATGGTTCCGCGGTTCTCTTCTAACCAACCAACCTCAGTTCCCTAGCACAATCATTATTCGTCCTCTTTAGTTGCAGCAATTTCACCGTGATCTTTACACTACCATCTTGGCCATCACCCATTGGAATCTCTATCGTCCAAATCCAACCACCGCTCATAATGATGGGCGGAGACACCAAAGAATCAATCGGTGGTTTATATGGTCGATTAGTATGAGGATTCAAATTCGAGACCTTGAGGTTATTCTTCAAAGACTTTTGTCACTTCACGGGGTTGGATATGCATATATGTACAACTTAATTCAGTGAAGTCCTCTACTTGTGGGCTCTACTTGTGGGGTAGACGAGAATTGTGATTGATGGGTTCGGTGGGCGGAAATGAGTGTTTTGTGGTGTTGGATACCAGATGTCGGTAGTTGCTTTTGGTTCGGGATTCTTGGTGGTGGTGGTGGTGGTGGTGGAGGATAAAGGGGGTGGGATTGTGCCAGTGTTGTGTCTGTTGTTTTGGTCGTTTTAAGACCTTAAGTTGCGGCCTTTGTTAGTCAGTGACATGGTGGCGGTGTTTGTGGGGAATTTTTGAGTGAGCATATAATGCTACACATGCATGTGATTTGATTGTTTTCTATTTAATTTGGGTTAATATCAGTTTAGTCCCTTGTAGTTTACCTGCTTTTTTAATTTAGTCCCCATATTATACTATGGTCCGTTATCAATTTAATCCCTCCATTAGCATTTTTGTTAAAAATTTGGGGGCATTTTTGTCCTAGCAGCCTTCTTTTACCATCCAAGTCTCTTTCTCTCTCTCTTCGGATGCCGCCAACCCTCACCACCAAACCTACCACAACATCACCCAAAACATTGACCCAGCGATGGTGGCGATGGAAGAGGAGGTGGTGATTGTCGTCGAGCAGGGAGGAGATCGATGCCGGAATCGATGTCGCGGAGCTCTAGCGACCGTCTGATCTGTTGGATATGTTTCCAAGCGCTTTGTGTTACGTCAGTTACTGCATATGTCATGTTGTATTTGGAGAAATTTGGGAAGTTTGTGTAATGGGTGAGTTCTAATGGTTGTGATTATGCCACATACCAAGTGGGAAAGAGTATTGCACTCTAGGTGTTTGACAAAATGCTTCAATCTACTCCACTCACATGTGCTGCCCAAATATCTGGGTTTTCTTTGTATTTCTGCTTGAGTACTTGTTGTGCTTTGATGCTCAAGATTGAGGGGTTTTTGTTTGGGTCGTGTAGGGGAGATTTGAATTTTGGCGTGGTGGGTTTTGTTTGTGCTTTACTGGATTTGAAGGATATGCTGTTTTGAGCAATTGGGAGCTCTTTTTTAAGGAATTGGTCAAAAAATACAATTGAAATTAATTCGTACGACTATTATAATTAAATGATACTCCGTAATAAGTAAATCAATTGTTAACTGGATGCTAACCAAATATTCGAATTATGAAAAGTTCATTACACAAAATATGCTCTTACTTCCAAACCCAAATTGTTAATGTCAATTATCACCAATATTTTTCGCTTATCATACTTATTTCTTTTGTCACATCAAGTTACCTCCAAAGAGAATCTTAAATATTTAATTCTCACAAAACACTATAAGTTTATTATAAAAGTAAATAAAGTATTTTAGAGATAATTAGTATTAAATGTATATACTGGAGCTGTCCAATTTCTTGTATGGGGCATGTATATAAGTTAGGAAGTGAAAGTGAAGCTTAGAAGAAGTTTAAATTAACACTAAGTGATATCAACAAAAGTTCAAAAGTTAACCCAAAAAGGATTGTCAATAATAAAGTATCTAACATAAATAAGTTGTGATTAACAAATGTAAAGCAAAGTTTGTAAAAAGTAATGAATTATGAGTTTAAATGTTTTATCTTTAAAACCAAGAATCAAATGAACTCAAGAGATCTAACAAGTCACATATAAAAACTTAATTGTTTAGGCAACAAATCTAGTAACTGTAACTTTTAAGGATCTTTCTAAAATTTTCTAACATTCACTTACATAGTTTGAGTCATTTTTCCTATAGAATCACCACTAAAATTTTAAATATCATTACTAAAGCTCTCTTCTATGTTTACGTAGCAAGGTCTTGTTCATCTTAGTAGTATAATAAGGGTATCAATTTAGTTGTGCATGTAATTTAGCATATATTTGCCATAAGACTTTTATTTTTAATTAGAATTTATATGATAATATCTTAGTTACTTATCTAAAAATTCATTATATATGTGCGTGTCTTCATGTGTGTGCGTGTCTTTTTGAGATTTTTACTACGAAATGAAAGTGTGAACTTGATATGAGAGAATGGTAATGAAAGAAATAATTTTAATAATGTTCACGAATCTAATTTTTTCGCTCTATATAAATAACCATTATGTTTATAAAATATATACAAACTCAACAAATGTTTATCAAGAATAATTATTAACTCAAATCATTCATCGAATAATATGCCCTGTATTATCAAAATAAAAAGGATTTTTTTTAACCTATGGGCTAGCATCATGTTTATATTATTGGGCTAGATCCACTCCCGCTTGTTGAATGCAATATAAAATCATATTTTGAAGAAAAAATGTTTAACCATTTAACCTTTTGGGATCATTTCATATGGTTTAGGGTTTAGGTGGGGCTAGATCCACACCCGTTTTGGTTAATTTCATACATTTTGTCACTTAAAGATGAACTACTGAACTTTTAACCTCATCAGCAGCAAATTGTTTAAATTTAGAAAAAATATTGTAGTTTTGCCTCCATTTTTTAAATGCCATTAATTCTTTTCAAGATTTTATTGTTGAAAATATATTTTTATTGAAAAAATGTTCAGTCATTTGATTCCTTGATATTAATTTATATCCTGGGCCAGATCCTCACCCGTTTGGTTATAGATTGTGATGTGTAAAAGTGGGGAGGAAGAAGTAATGATGAAGTGAAAATATAAAGAGAAAGAGACGAGAGGGAGGCTTGTCTTGGATATAGAGGAAAGAGAGAAAATTATGTTGGATGATGTGAAGAGAGAGAGTGTGAAGGAAGAAAGAGAAAATGTAAAGGTGGGGAGTGATCGGAGATAAAAAGGAAGTGAGAGAAGGGAGAATGAATTAAGGGGGGGTGGGTGGGGGGTTGGCCTAGGGGAATGGGGTGGGGAGGCTGAGGGGCGGGGGGGGGGGGGGTGAGTAATGTGAAGAGAGAGAGAGTGGTGAAAGGTAAAAATAAAATGAGAGAGAAAAAGATTGTGTAAGATGGTGTCAGAGAGAATGATGAATGATTAATGGGAGAGTGTGAGATGATGTCTTCTCAGGTGAAAAAAAAAAGTGAGAAAGGTTGAATGATTCATCGGAGAAAGAGGACAAGGATAGATTTTTTTTTTGGTTGGGCATTTAATGCCTTGACCATTAAAGAAGAGGGACATTAAAGAAGAGGGAGAGTAGAGTGGGGGAGACCCGCGTGAGAAAAAAAAGGAGTAAGGACTGGGCTGCCCAGCGCCTGGGGGGTGGGGGGTACCCCCAAAGAATTTTTTTTGTGGCATTCCAAGAAAGAGTGGGAAAGATGAAAATTTTTGTTGGAAGAATTTTCAAAGTAATTGAAAGAGAATGCATGGGGTGGCGGGGGGATGAAAAATTTCGCGAAATTCTTTTTTCAAGTGTTGGAGAGAGGATTGGAGATTGAAAAATTATGTGAGAATTTTTCTAAGTATAGAATGAGATGAGAGGGTGGTGACCCAACCACGAGCGGGCAAGGTGAAAATATTCTAAGTGTTGGGAAATTATCCTGAGTGTTGGAAGGAGCATATATATGATGTAGGGGGTGAAAATTTTGTTAAATTTTTTTTTCAAGTGTTGAGCTCAAACATGCCGAGGGAGACAACTGAGGGTGATCATCGATGATCGGCTGCGAAAAAAAATAATTTTTTTTATAAGTGTTGGGCTGAGACAAGGATGTCTAGGGAGACCACTGAGGATGATCATCGATTACCGGTTGCGAAAATTTTTTTCTAAGTGTCAAGAAAAGTTAATGATGGATGATGATGCGACCGTAGTAGCACGGCTCGAGCCACCCTGGGCACCACGTACCAAGTCGTTGTAATGTGAGGCCGAATGGGTTGGGAAGGGGTGAAGCCCCCTAGGGGGTGGGTGATAGTATGAAGGGTGGTGTCAGTAGACTTGTGCAAGAGCAATGTAGCTTGAAAATTGTCTAAGTCTGGAAAAGAATACAACTCCATTGCACCCATAGAGAGGCAACGTGTCGTGGTGACATATGAAGCATGGGAAGGTTTGTGTGCCCGGTCGGAATGATCCTGGCACTTGAGCCCCCGGACGGGATAACCCGAGGCATTGTGGGATGATAATGGTGCAAAGGGGTTAGTGGTGGGGATCAACTTTTTGGGGTGTGGTTTGCACATGGGTAGTGCCAGCAGCAGGATGCCGACAGTTGGGAAGAGATGATTGGAGCAACTCAGGAGCATGGTGTCAGTTGGTTATGTTGGGGTTGATCTTGGAGTCGGACGACACAAGTCTCTTCTTGGTCACCAAGGTGGGCTTTTTCTTGAACAGTCGGGACGAGGCCTTGGCTGGTAGTCCTCGTAGCTCTTCGTTGTACAGGCATGTGATCGAGGGTGCAAGACAAGCAGACTGCAGTACGATGCTCACCTCCCCAGCAGAGTCGCCAAAATGATGTCAAGGAAAGTGGGTTCGTACATACGTGGAGGTGCCACAAAGGCTGCAGTCCAAGTCAGCTTCCAAGTATGTAAAGTGAGAGACAGTGAGGGTGGAGTAAGGGCAGAGAGCAAGGCTTCCCAGACAGGCCGTGAGGAGTGGCAGTGCTGCGGAGACAAGGTTGAAAGGAACAGGGTCGGCAGTCGACAGTCCAAGTCAAGGTCAGAGTCGGGGTCCAATGTTACGGTCCAAAGTCACTGTCAAAAGTTATGTCCAATTTTGTGTTTCTCTCTCTAGAATTCAAGAGCTCTCAAATTCTAGAGTGAGAAAGTGATTTTTGTGAGAATGAAGAAGAAGTTCTCTTTTGAGTCATAAAGTGCACTATTTATAGGAAACAATGTGCTTATGTCATAAAGTGCCACATGTCGTCCCCTGGGAGTGACACGTCACCAAGGGGTCCCAAAATACCGGTTCTCCGTTGGACTGCCGGTTCCCAAATTCGCGTTGCCTGCCTCGCACAGCGTCGCTCTACTTGTCTGAGAAGACTGACCACACCATGACAGCATGATCAGAGTAAGCCCGTTGCCCCAGCCACCGATCCAAGCCCTTACTGAATCCCGTGAGGTGCGTCAAGAGACGCGCAGAGAACCTGACAGCGGCGAGTTGCGTCATGAGAATGGCGCATCGACGCGGTGACGAACGTCGCAGCGACGGCGCACGGGCGCACGTCGGGTGTCCCGAAGACGGGATGTGAGTTGAGTGTGCCTGACATAACAAGATAATGAATGCAACATGTAGTAATGACAAAGTTGGGAGTGATGGTATGTGGTCGTCGACGACGGGTCATTTGTTGGTAGCGCGCGACTTTTGGCGACGGGCATCGCGGGAGCGGTGCACAGTCACGGGCGACGGGCGTCGTGAGGTTGATGTACGACAGACGACGCGAGGTTGATGTACGAACGTCCGTAAACATCGCGGAGGTACAAAGACTCAAGAAAATAAGTGCGCGCGGGAGGGGAGGCCATAGGCCAAACATTGGGGGAAGGCCAAGGCCACCTTCCCTGGGGAGGCCGAGGCCGACCCTAGGGGGTGGCCAAGGCCAATGGCCAACTCCCATGAAGGGAGGCCAAGGTCATTCCCCCTTTCGGTGCACTTCGGGCACGCCGACGGTAGGTGTTTTGATGATCAAAGACGAATCCAGAAGTTGCGTTACTACGAGCATGTCGACGTGAATCGTACCCACGTGACGAACAAGATGTCAAAGTCACATACGAAGCGTACAAAGCAAAAAAAGTGCGAAAAGGACTTTGCGCAAAAAGTGAAGAACCGGGGGGGGGGGGGAGGCCAAGGCCAACCCCCCATGGGAGGCCGAGGCCGACCCCATGGGGTTGGCCAAGGCCTTTGCCCCTTGACCCCGTTGCTCCGATTGCACCGTCAGTTGACATTTTTGATGAAAAGGTGCTCGGGTGGTTTCGGGGTGACGGGCATGCTAGCGTGAGTCACGTCGACGTGAAATAATCGGCGCCTAAGTCGCGCACAAGGTGCGTGGAGAGAAAAACGCACGTGACTTGAGCATGCGCGCGCTGACCGGTTTGATGCTTGTTGTATCTGTCGACGTGTTCGCATGAAATGGAACCCCTATTGGGCCCTTGGGTACGACCAGAATAGGTTGGGAACACACATCTACTACATGCAGGTATGTATTTTTCCACTACAAGTTTGCAAAGAGATTGATACTATGTTGGGCAACTTCTGGTGGTCGGGCAAAGGAAACTATCATGGAGTAGACTGGGTCAACTGGCATGCCTTGTGTGGACCCCAAGAGATTGGGGGTTTAGCTTTTAAATCTATGTGACTTCTAAACAATGCGTTGCTAACACAAATTGCATGGCGTATTTCGGTGTCACCGAATTCCCTTCTAGCTCAAGTCTTTCGAGGTAGGTACTGTGTACGGCATGACTTTCTTACTTCACCTGCTGCTGGCAACCTCTCCCGAGCTTGGAGAGGCAGTCTACTGGGCCGTTAGACTCTCTCAGAGGGGCTCCGCTGGCAGGTGGGTAATGGTAGGAAAATAAATATCTGGAACGACTCTTGGGTGCCGTCTGGGCCCAGTGTTACATACCTCGTTCCCGCAGCGACTGCACAACAGCCTCAACTTGTCTGCGATCTTATTCAAGATGGCGCTTGGGATCACCAGAATATTGACCGAATGTTTTCTGTTGAAATAGGCCAAAGAATTAAGGCCATTCATGTGGCGACCCATGATTTTGAGGATCAACAAGTTTGGGCGCATACCAAGGATGGAAATTTTACCGTTGCCTCTGCTTATAACATGTTATATAATCGACATGACCGCAACCTCGCTCTACACAGAAGACTTCTTTCAAAACCAACTCTCTACTCCAACAACATCTGGCTGAAAATTTGGAAGCTCGACCTACCGCTAAAAGTTAGCTTCATAATCTGGCAAATATTATGGGATCGTTTACCCCTATCTACAAACCTATATAAGTGCCACATCACTCCATCCAACCTGTGTCCCATTTGCTAACTTTTACCTGAGGACCTAAACCATCTTTTCCTAACTTGCTCAAAGGTCAGACCTGTTTGGTTTGGAATACCACTTGGTATCAGGATAGAAGAAGTGGGCAGCACATTTAAAGAATGGCTCATTGCTTGAATCAACCCACTAGCTAAATCCCCACAAAACTGGCGCACGACAGTGTGGTTTTTTGTTACCATTTGGTCCATTTAGAACAATAGAAATAATCTCGTCTTTAGGCAAACCCCTTTCCAACCTATGACCATGATTCGCCAAATCCTTGATCTAACTAACACCATTCATCAATACTCTCATAAATTACCAAGCTCACCTAGAAATCTACCACAACCTAATTGCTCACCGGGACCTGTAACCACTAATTCTATTACAAGCTCAGGATCAATAACTTTACATATCAGCCAACCATCCTGTCTGTGCGTAGAGCCAGTCCACATTACCATGGTCATCTATACTTGTTTTGACTCTCAACGATTGCGGGCTGGATTTGGCTTAGTATGCTACAACAATAATATTTCTTGTGGATCTGTCGCCCTAGCTACTACATCGTCTGATAACTATACTGCATTGTCACATTGCCTCCTACTTACATCCACTTGGGCTTTTAAAAAAAATTCTTGCACATTCATGTACTGACAACATCTCAATTCCTCTTACAACAGATGTCGTGATCTGAGGACATACTGGATACGGTGACACCTATTATCTATGACTTTTGCCATATTTTGACTCAATTCCATCATTACAGTATCAACAGGGCAGCCCCACACCTCCTGAAGGAAGCACGATCGTTAGCTGTTTTTGCCTGTCAGGCACGAACATCAATCTATCAAGATTGGGTGCTTGACAACCTATGCAACTAAGGTTTTTATATATGATGGAATACATAATGGGTACTTATATTATTGGTCTTTGATATTACCGTTCCTTTTGTTATGACCTGTAAGGCCATAAGAGTGTACTTCTTATGACCTGTATCTCTACTCTTTTATCAATGCAATTCTCTTATTACGAAAAAGAAGAATCAAGCTATTTCAGCCTTTAAATCGTGACCAATCCTAAGATTAAAGAATAGGGTTTTACTAGTTATTTTGTGTAGAAGTTACGAAGTGGTGTAAACCTTTCTTTTAAGTTGATTTCAGACGCGAAATGTGTTTGTCGAGATCGATTTCAATATGAACATACGTGAAGGGGTTGGTTTAACACTAATGTCTCCCTTACCATTTTTTGTTGTTGTTATTAGATGGTATCTTTATTCTAAAAAGCACCTCACCCCCTCAAAGAAAGAAGGAAGAGAAATCATGAATAACACGGGTGTTGGTGGTAATGGTTTTCTTTTGATAAAGTTGAGAATAAAATATATAAAAAATGCTGGAGTAGCGGTTTACAGGAAATTGAGCATCATGACATGCCATGGAATTGCAGATATAGATAACATAGTATAATTAGGCTTACACCATCAAAAGTTGCCAAAAAGAAGTTAGATCTGGAGGGCATAGATCCCTTTGCAACAAAACGTCAGAGTCAGATTTGATGCACATCAATCCGAGCTTGACAAGCAAAAGTTTCCATGTTCGTTAAGTTGGCTCTTCACTTCCTATGTTGGATGAGAAGTCGAGGAATAACAATATTAGATATTCCCTCAGACTCTCTCTTGCTATCCCATCTTCTTCCTCGCCCTTTTCTGCCTACATTACCTTGCCAAAGGCAACTACTGCCCCATCAATCCATTGCCAAATTGTCAAAAACAGTAACTCATCACTACATTGAAATAAAATCTTAGCCACAAAATCTGCATTTTTTCATCTATTTCTCAATCTCTAATTTTAATGAACCCCACAACCACATAGCCGCTCTCTCCTGACCACATCGCCACCATAAATCTCATATCATCCTCTCTCTCTAGTCATAAACTTGTCTCTCTGCTCTATAAAATACATATATTATTTTACACATTCGCATATGTGTTTGTGTGTGTGGTGGCTCCATTTGCGTGCTTTTTTAAACTATTGTCATCATCGGTGCTCCATTACACGGAAAAAAGAACCTAAGTGAACCAGATCTCTTTGTGGGCGTGTGCGTGGCTATTAGTTTATTCGGCTTTTCGCATAGCTTGCTTATAGTGCAGGTCTCACTAGTATATCGGATTTGGCTGAAGAAGTACCGGAGAGGTTGGAGTTCTTAGCTTCTTTGTACTCCATGGACCAAAATCTGCGTTTTTTTAAGGTGTGCAAGGTAGTGTTAATTAATAGAGTTCCATCATCCCACGACGGAGACACGAACTTGCAAGCGAGGAATAGATGCTCTAATGTCTCAATCTTTGCAGAGCAAAATGCTCAGGATAATTGCCACAGAAGGACACATAATATGGCCGGGACATGTGCATTCTCGTATTATTCTCAAGATCCTTTCACTTCACAGGCATTGGCAGTTCTGAAAACACTACAGTGGGCAAAACAACAAAATTTGAAACATATTGTTCTTAACTGCGAACGTTTGCTTGCACTGGTAAAAGGACTGGAGGAGATTAGTGTTGTCGCTGTACCTATCATGTATGATATCTGTCTAACTAGCGAATATTTTCACTTCTGTCGAATTTTAGTTAGGAGCAAACGGCTGCTGTCTGAAGCCGCTGATCTTGCCACTTTTGCTTGCAAGGCTAGATCGAAAGTATCTATGACATGGACTCATAGATGAGATGCTTTTAGATCTAATCATGCAAATATGGACAATGGTTAAGCTTCCTTTTTGCTTGTCTGTAAAATATTTGGCTTATTTATGCTAAATGTCTGTAAAATATTGTAGATCTGTAAGATATTGTAACTCTCGTTTTTTATAGCCGGGATGGCTTGTTTAATATAATATATTTCTCCTCTTAACCAAAAAAATAAAAATAAATAATCTGTTCGGGACAGTAGACACCACCACTTGTACCAATAAGAAACGTCCTTAGCAATACTCTTTGAGAAAGTTGTCCAATTTATTCCAAAAATGCCTCCTACTTTTGTTGTTTACGCCACAAGCTATAAACTAGTCACTCAAAAGTTCATAATAGATTTACTCCTTTTACAGAAGATCATTTTCACACCTAGCATCTGTAGCCAAAAATCAAGATCCAAAAATCAGAGATACTTGGTCAGGTCATCATAAGAGCAAGATTCACAACCTCAACCACTGACCCGATACGCAGGCACCAATACACTTAAGAGAGTTATAAGGTTACCATCCCCGAAACAGGTCAAAGCTTTTTGAAACTCAAAGTGGGCATTTGCACAATATATAGTCTATAGTATAACTACTCCTATCTACAAACCAAGACTTCTGAAATAAAGTAATCAACCGTATACCCTTGGATTGCAGAACATATTCCCAATCTATGAATCATAATTTACTTAGCACGCTTTTAGTAGATACAAAAAGGTGTAACCTCTTGAACAAACTTCCTAATAACATAGTTCAACTTCTCTAGATCATATGTCAACACCCAAAGAAAGCCAGCTGAAGAATAGCATGTGTCCACCAATGTAAGGCATGCTAGCCTCGTACTACCAAATTCCAATGATCCTGACTTAAACCGTTAAAACTCGTTACAACTTTGTGACTTCTGATTCCCAAAAAACAAGAACAACCATATTTCCAAGAGTAACTTAAAAGCTTCTAAATGTCAGATAGTACTTAGTTGGATATAGACCCTATGAAACCATATGTTGAGACGAAAACAAAGGATCACAAATCAAACTAGATAAGCCAATTTACTTTAATAGCAAGAGCCTCCAAGTTGCTACATATCATTAAATCTGAAAAATAAGATTGTCTATTGAACTTAATTTCCACTCATACTACGCATGAAATACCTTAATTGTAACAAAGAATACCACTTTATCTTTGTCTTTGACTCTAAAAAACATGGTTATCACCAACTTTATGGACAAAAACTCCAACAATATACCTTGATAAAGTTGAGCCAATAAAACCTTACTTTCCACCAAGAAAATGTAACATAAGCTAAGCCATTATGTAATTCAAATTACTCTTATGTTCTTTCACCTCCACTTATTATTATTATTATTATTTTGACGAATTAAAAGAGGACACCACAAGAGAGAATAAACCCCCCCATAACATTTACGAAACTAGCGACGAGCCAAAATAATTGAGAATATAACTAACAACCAACTTCGCTTTGAACCCTAAAATTCAAAGTGAAACGAATCAGATAATCTGAAACAGATTCGCTTGTCAAAAATTATCCACCAAAGCACGATAATATGCTAAGTAATCCATACCCAAAATCACGCTAAAATCATGACTATCAGAAGGAACTTGATCCCAACGAAGGTCTCAATCACAATTGTAGATCTTGCAGTTCCTCAATACTAACTTAATTATCACGGAATCGAATATTGACTCTAACCATAATCTTAACTCTACCCATCCTAGCCATCTCACGACTTATCCGATCCTAAGCATATAAGTCTACAGGAGTTTAAACCTATGGCTCTGATACCAATGAGAAAGAATACCGAAAGCCAATTAAGGTGCAAACAATTGATATGTCTGTTTTGCTATGTGCTCACCACATGGTTGCATGCAGCTCATGCCTAATTTACAAGTCAAGAAAATTTAAGCTATTTTGTAGTGCAGACCTTTAGTAATACATTTTCTAAAAATAGATTGAGGACTTTTTTGTAACTGCTATATTAGTAAGCCTTCCAAAACTCTAAAACCCTACATCGCCATTGTACAAACTTATTAATACTTAATTTTGACTATTGGATCACTAACAACATTCTCTATTACAAAAATAAAATCCCATATATCTAAAAAGAATTTTAGAAAGAAAATTTGATTCTGTGATTGATTAGGATTTATTTTACTTTTATTATACCTCTATCATAGCCAATATATAACTTTTATGATCCTTTTAGTAAACAATATATAGGCCACTTTTTGGATTGGACCTCACAAATATCTTGGATGAAGTCTTTACCATAAGATTTCATTGATTTCGCAAGATTAACAAGGTATGCATCAGTAAGCCTTATGTTTCATAGCACTATAAAACTCTATTTACCTAATATACTAACTTATTAATGCTTGCATTGTATACTTGAACCACTCTCTAATAAGAAGATAGAAATTTATATATATCTAAAGAACGAAGATTTAGAAGAAAAACATGACGACCAAATTGATTTAAATTTACTACATTTTCTAAGTACATACATGCATTCATGGATATATGTATATACATGACTTAGAATCCATTGATACTGCCAATAAGTTGCTTAACCTGTCAGCGCTGCTTTGGCTGTCCATTCGCCATCTCTGGATATTTTAGATTTTTTTATTTGCGTTTATAAGTTCATTTGCTCAATAATATTTGACGAAATGTTTGACCTTTTTGCCCCTCTCTTTGCAGTTTATAAGTCAATGCATCTCTGTTCGTCTTATACTGCGGATGGTGATATCTTGTACTGATCGTACAATTTCCCAAACCAAACACCAGAAAATCCAAAGTTTCAACAACCTCAACCCCACATCAGATCTAAATGGAATACCAAACATGCGTGCATGAACACTGGCCATCATCTACCAAGCCACCCAAGTCTACCATGCCATTGCCGCCTTTAGTTTTCTATCCAAAATTTCTTTTGATGATATCTCATTCATCCGATCTCTGATTGAGCTGATTTTTATTTCGTTGAATTCGTATTTTCGTTCTCTTCGATTTGAGTCTACAATAACTATTTTTGAACTTCGAATGAATATTCGCTATATTATCAAATTACTTTGTGGGTGATATTTGTGATTAAAAGTCACTTTTGATTATTGTGACTTATATGTGACGCGCCGGCTGCGATATTCGACATGATATAATCATGATTTGTAATGCTTAATAATAAGCAATATGTGTATGTGACACCCACAAGTTTGGGTAAATATATTTTGATATTCGACTTATTGGTTATGTAATCCCTTTTCGGATCGATTTGTTATTCGTTTGCGAATCGATATTCGACTTATTGGTTATTAAACCCTCTTTTGGTCACTTTTGTTATTCGTTTGTGAAATTTGGTTGAGTTATCAAATCCTATTTATAGGTTATGTTCGATAACTCAAATTTGTTATTCATTTTTGGTAACCCTCTTTTGGTCACTTTCGTTATTCGTTTGTAAAATTTGACTGAGTTATCTAAATTCCTATTTATTGGCTCTACTCGATAACTCATGTTTCGTATTCGTTTTGGCCCTCTGTGTGTAAAAAATTTTACTGGGCAATTCGTGCTTACCTCTATGTTTTTCGTTTCCTTTCCCTTCCAGGCTAAAAGTAACACAAATGGTGAGATATTAGTGCAGCGGTGGGAATGCCTCTGGTTTTTTATATTGAGAATAGAGCTTATGATTTCGTTAGACAAAATATTGGTTAGTTGATTTATTTTCCTTTGGATTCAGATGATTAGTCCGAGAGATTGTAATAAAGTTTTGAAGTATTTTTGGAGTTAAGATTTTGAGATTCAAATCATTATGTTTGCGGTATTTTAGATGCTCTGCTCCACCATTACGGTTGTTATGTTTTAAACATGATTGGGTTTTGGTTTAAGGACGTGTTCGGACCCTCGGGTTCGGGGCGTTACAGAATGGTAGCAGAGCTTATGTTTGAGATTCTGTAGACTCCTAAGCCTAAGATATATGTGATTGGGATTAGACCTTGAAAAGGTGGATTCAATTTTGAGAATTTATTTCATTTTGGAGCATAAGATTGAGATTTGGGCATATGCTCGGGATTTGGGTCGAGTACGCAATTGTGGAACGCATGTTACTTACCTTTGGGATTCAAATATTTTTAAGTGTTAATCAAAGAGGATGATTGAATGATATGACTATGATCTTTTGATGTCTATGAGTTTATCTATCAAGTAGGGTACGGAAAAAGGTTGTGATTTTAAGATACAAGTGATATGGTGACAGATATTTTGTAATGAATTTGAAAGAAAATATTGGCATTACTAGATCCTGATGCCACTTTATTCATTTGTTTCGATATCATTTTGTAAGTATCTAAGTGTTAGACCTAGAAACTCGAAACCACAACAATATGTAGTTACCCTTATAGAAAACCCTATGGTGGCCCTTAGGGTTTATAATTCTTGCCCCATCAGTATCGATGATAGAGATTTGATAGTTGACTTAGTTTTCTGGATATGAAACAGTTCGATATAATTTTGGGTATGGACCAATTTTTTTCTAATCATTCCAAGATGGATTGCTTTAGAAAATAGAATGGTTTAAAGATAAGGTTATGATCTTCTGGTGAATAGCTCTAATAGCTAGTAGCTATAGGCTGCGTTGTGATTGAGAGATACAAGTGATGTGGTAGATTAGAGAATTAAACTTTGGTGGATGTGTGATTTATGTGTGTAATTTTATTTTGGGTACTTTAAGGTAATACTTTTCTCTGTGATGTATTTGGTAATAGTTTGAACTGGTTTGCTTTGAGGCATCAAAGTGCGCAGCGAAAGCATGGTGGTCTTTTGGTGTGATGCGTAAGTACTTATAGAAATTGGTTATTCATACTGGCTAAGTCAAAGTGGTATACTTCGAAGGTTGTTCGATGGACTAGGTTTTGATTTTGGTATCAGACTGAAAATAGAGGGTGAAAATATTGATCATTAGGTGATCTTATGGTTTGGTAGGTGAATTGCATAGACATTATGTCGTTGTAATTTTAGTTAAGCCTTAGATTTTGAGTTTTCGGCCTTTTGTAATTGACAAACATGGGCAAGAAGTTTGAGTTTGATGTTATCTTAAGTAATCGTGTGTTTGAAGTACTAAGATGTTTGTGGGTTTAGAATTCTGGAATTCATATTTACGGTTTGATTAAGTATTATCATTATTTAGAAGGCTAATGCATGGCCGATGCATTGGGCGGAAAGCATGCCAATATCTTAGCAACTTTAGTAACAAGTTAATCTCAGTTGTCAGCAAAATGTCACTAAGGAAGTATTGAGATGACTTCATTTGTGGCTTTTTATGAGTGTAGATTTGATCACCTAGATACTAGTATATAGTTAAGGTGATGATGAGAACATAAGTTAGAACTCAAGGTTTGGATCTCGCAGGGAACAAGTCATATGTGACAATTACTCAGTACTTTGGTATACTTAGGCTTGAAGTTAAGCACGTTATTGTTAGGTGGATTGTGCAAAAGTATGGTTTGGTGTATTATCAGAGTAGCGCAGTGAAAGCGTGATGGGATAGAGACTGATTTCAATTGATTTACATCGTTGAACTTGAGTAGAGTAATTTAGTTCACTACGTTTCGTATACTAGATAAGTCATAAATACTTCGAGGTTAAAATTTCATTCAAAAGCGGAGGAATGTAATGACTCGTGTTGAAAATCAGGAAATTATTTTTGATGATAAGAAGCAAGGATTCGATTGAGATGCTTGCTCACTTGTACATTCGAGAGATTCTTAGATTGCATGGAATGCCTTTGTCCATTGTGTCAGACAGAGATCCGAGATTTACTTCACGTTTTTGGAGTAGCTTGCAAGAGGGCATGGATACAAGGTTGAATCTTAGCACAACTTTCCATCCACAGAACATACAGACAATCTGAACGGACTATTCAGACATTAGAGGATATGATTCGGGCTTGTGTTTTGGATTTTCAGGGTAATTGGGACAGTCATCTACCGTTAATTGATTTGCTTAAAATAATAGTTATCATGCTAAACATTCAGATGACACCATTTGAGGCTCTTTATGGGAGAAGGTGTCGATCACCTATAGGTTGGAGCGAGATTAGGGAAAGGAAATTGATAAGCCCAGAACTGGTCCGGATTACTGCGGACAAAATTCTTATGATTAGAGACATCGTGAACTCGAATTTAATCTTAGTGATCATGTATTTTTACGAGTTTCTCCGTGGAAAGAGTGTGTTGAGGTTCCGAAAGAAAGGGAAATTAGCTCAGAGATATATTGGACCATTTGAGATCTTGGAACTAGTTGATACACTTGCTTACTGTCTAGCTTTACATCCTAATTTGTCAAACATACATAACGTCTTTCATGTTTCGACCTTGAGGAAGTATGTCTTTGACCCCCTCATGTTATTCAGTTCAAGCCTATCCAAGTTAAGCACGATTTATCCTACAAGGACCAACCTGAACGCATTTTGAAATGCGATGACCGTGTGATGTGCTCTAAGACGATGGCTTTTGTGAAGGTGTTATGGCGTAACCACTCTGAAAGGGAAGCTACTTGGGAACTCGAGGAAGTTATGCAGAAAAACATCCTCAACTTTTTGATAACTAAGGTACGTTTAATTCCGAGGACGGAGTTATTTTAAGGGGGGGTGGGGGGGGGGGGGTTGGATAAGGTATTTCCCCGGATTTTTGGATACTTGTATAAAGAATAATTAGAAAATTACACTGATTTTGAATTAAGTAATGGACCTTAAATAGATTGCTTGGAGTCCTTTTAGTGAAGAAATTAATATTTAATAGTATTAGTGGCTAATGTGACTGGAGTAAGGAAAAAAAAAGAGATTTCAACTTAGATTAGGATTTTAACTTATATTGTGATTAAATTAGTAATGAGGACTTTAAGTTGTGTTATAATTACACTAGCAATAAGGACTTTTAGTTGTATAATAATTACACTAGGAATAAGGATTTTGAGTTGTGTTATAGTTACACTAGAAATTTGGACTTCAAGTTATATTAGAATTAGATTAACAAACTATATAAGGAGGAAGAAGACATAAGAGTCATAAGAGTTTTCATTTTTTTTTTAGACAAAGGAGAGAAAAGAGAAAAGAATTAGTGCATTCTTTTGGGTATCCGAACAAAAAAGTGGCGATTGATCAAGATGAAGAGGAGATTTTTGACGTTATATTCGTTACTTTAAGGTAAGAGATTTATGTTATCTTTTCGTTTTATACACGAAAATTTATTTGTTATCGTTTGATTTCCAAAATTATATTTGTCTTTGAACCTATCGTTATCGTCATGCTTATTGTTAATCATCACGTTATTTTTCACTTCATTAGAAAATTTCTTGTCGTGAGTCGCGCCGAAAACCATTTGTTTTAACGCATGTAGCCACCATTACTGTTCACAGCAAATAAAGTCTTCCATCTATTCCAACTTTTTTGGTGCCACATGTCTCTTTTCTATTGGCCCTTCAATTATTTAATTACTTTGTCATGCGTTCTAATCGGGTTCAGTGTACCCAGATTTGGGTCCAACCATGCAAACTCTTGCTTCCCTTTGCCACGTGTCACCTTTTAAGTTGTTCTTTTTCGTCCTCTATTTTGTGCCTTTAGTTTTCTATCCAAATTTTTTTTTGACGATATCTCATCCATCCGATCTCTGATTGAGCTGATTTTTATTTCGTTGAATTCCTATTTTCGTTCTCTTCGATTGGAGTCTACAATAATTATTTTTGAGCTTCGAATGAATATTCGCTATATTATCAAATTACTTTGTGAGTGATATTTGTGATTAAAAGTCACTTTTGATTATCATGACTTATATGTGACACACCGACTGCGATATTCGACAGGGTATAACCATGATTTGTGATTCTTAATAATAAACAATTTGTGTATGTGACACCCACAAGTTTGGGTAAATATATTTTGATATTCAACTTATTGGTTATGTAACCCCTTTTCGGATTGATTTGTTATTCGTTTGCGAATCGATATTCGACCTATTGGTTATTAAACCCTCTTTTGGTCACTTTTGTTATTCGTTTGTGAAATTTGGTTGAGTTATCAAATCCTATTTATTGGTTATGTTCGATAACTCAAATTTGTTATTCGTTTTTGGTAACCCTCTTTTGGTCACTTTCGTTATTCGTTTGTAAAATTTGACTGAGTTATCTAAATTCCTATTTATTGGCTCTACTCGATAACTCATGTTTCGTATTCGTTTTGGCCCTCTGTGTGTAAGAAATTTTAATGGGCAATTCGTGCTCACCCATTTGTTTTTCGTTTCCTTCCCCTTCCAGGCCAAAGTAGCACAAATGGCGAGATATTAGTGCAGCGGTGGGAATGCCTCTGGTTTCCGAAATTGAGAATAGAGCTTATGATTTCGTTAGACGAAATATTGGTTAGTTGATTTATTTTCCTTTGGAATCAGATGATTAGTCTGAGAGATTGTAATAAAGTTTTGAAGTGTTTTGGAGTTAAGATTTTGAGATTCATATCATTATGTTTGCGGTATTTTAGATGCTCTACTCTACCATTACGATTGTTATGTTTTATACATGATTGGGTTTTGGTTTAAGGACGTGTTCGGACCCTCGGGTTCGGGGCGTTAGACGAAGTCTACTAAGCCATCGTTTTTCCGTCGTTGCGAGCAACCGACATCCACCTTGCCACCACCTCCTTTATCTTCAGCACAGATGCCAAGGAAGTGGGTTCGTAGTATATGTTGAGGTGGCATAAAGAATGCAGTTTGAATCAAGTCAAGTGTGTTGATAGGACAGAGCAATCGGCTAGAGACTAAGGCTTCCCAAACAGTGCCTGATGAGAGCAATGCATTGAGAGTAAAGGCATGGGATAAACACGCAATGACAGTCACTAGTGCAAAGTCAAAGTCTGAAGTCTAAAGTCCAAATCTAGGAAGTTTCTCCTCTAGAATCCTCTTGCTATGAAGTACTAGAGTGAGAAAGTCCTTTATTTATAGGTATTGATAATGTGATGTCATCAAGCTATACGTGGCGCTTCCTGATAGTGAAACCTCATCTAAAGGCCACAATTTTCGGTGCTTTAAGGACCATTTGATCACATATTGTATTGCATATTGTACATGTCGTACAACACAAAAGGCCAAAAAGCAATAAAAAATTTCAAATCTAGTCCTCCTGGTTTTTAGCCCCCAACAAAATCGCGACTATAACAAACAGCCTCAAAAAATTTCCTTAGACTCCGGAAAGGTCTAAGAATTAAAGTCGCCATCTTATTTGATTAACCAAGAAAAAAAAAAACCTAAAAAGACTCTAAAATGTCCGAAGATGAAGTTTATTGAATTCGACAGTGGGGTTCAAATGGCCTACGTATCTGGTCGGACAAACCAAAATCAAAACTGTCGTAATTAATTGGACCGAGCCTTAAGGGTGGCGACCTATATTTCAGTCTTAGACTCGAACTAAGAAATGAAAGACTCATTCGATAACTTTTGTACAATGGAAAGTGATTGAGGGGACGGGAAACACTAAAGACTATTATGTTCAAAACTGCCCTAGAAAGCAATAGATATACCTCGCAATTGCGTTTGCCTAAAAGACTCAGGAACACTTTATGACAGATTCACGATGCAAGTGACTTAAGACTACATCGAAATGAAATATGAAGTGCTAAATTCTCTTAAGAGATGATCTACCACTTATTTGAGAGAAAAGGTAGAAAAACTCTAGAGAGAAAAAGTTGGTCCCTAAAAATATACCATAAAGACCTTTTTATAGGTCTGTGGTGCCAGAAATGATAAAGATAACCATATTATTCTGTGTCTAGAAATAAAACATATATTTGATAGAGATTACAAACTGAGAAAAATTAACTAACCAGTCGGTTTGTCGATAACTGGCCGGTTCATCCCATAGTATTTTAAAATGTTTTTCGAATTTCGGGACATTATATGCTCTTAATTCGGTAATTATCTCTATTTAATCAGATGTGATGTACTAGATTCGGGAAATATCTTCATATTTCATATAAATCAAGGATTAATCACATGCATTAAGGATAAACCACAAAATAATTTTAAATCTCCTAAGTAAATCACAATCTTCTACCATGGCCTGGACCCAACTAATTGGACTGGACTGCATAATTGGGTATTGAATTGAACTAGACTGGACAACATGACTGGAATAGACAACTGGACTAATTACTAGACTTAAAATTAAGTTTAATATACCATTAGCCCTTCACCTACAGTAATAAACTTTAATTAATAATAAAGCTCAATAATAATATAATAAAATAAAAATACTACAAAAATTGGGTGTCTACAATAATAAACGAAGGCAATTTACCTTCATGGTGTTTGCCAATGAGCGTATTTATGCATATAATAACTCTGAGAGTACAAAGCAACTCGTTCAAAGACTGAATACACTTTCGGGACTATCTGGATGACACATATTTGGTTCTAATGGTTCTACCCTAACCTAAGATATACCTGTTTGCTTAACGTAAACAAATGTGTGAAAACGTAAACTATGTCGTGTTTGTGTTTGGTGCTGAAGAAGATTAATCCCGACAACATTTGTGGCTTTCATAGCCAACCTGTAATTATTTGGCCTTTGGTCGATCCAATTTGGAGTTCCCACGTAGATTTTAGCATGCTTGTTTGTTACTTTGTTTAGGGTAAGTTTCTAGAATGATCCAATCTGAAGTTGCCATGTGTCTAAGCGTGCATGTATACCACTTTGCTCAATCTAAGATTCCTTGAGTGATTTGATCTTGCTATGTGTTGGGACTGGAAAAGACCTTATTTTACCTTGTTGACTAAGTTTTCATCTGACATTTGACACTTTTTTCACAAATATCTCACAATGACACATGTATCTTTCCCATCCTCAGAACTTGCCCACGTCCTTTAGTTATTGTTGTCTTCGATTTGAAGGTACGATTTGACCGTCACCAAGTTGTCCCACTTGTTACAGGACGAATTGGCCTTAAATGGTGACTTGTTCTCAGGCTGATTGCTCACTTACTGACGACGTGACATGTTTGGCGCTTTTTTCCCCGATACATTGCAATTTTTTTGATAAAACCCGGGTGAAGCACATGTAGGAGCATTAAAATTTCATGTGTACTAGCTAGCTAGGAACATACCACCGGGAAAATTAGAACAAAAGGGGATTTTGAGTTAAATATTTGTAGATGAGGGGTTTATTTTGGAAAATTGTGAAAAAGGGGGGCCAGTTTTAAAAATCTCTGAAAAAGGGGGTTAGTTGGAAAAAAATGGTTTTTGTTTAAAACCTGACTTTTCCATTTCCCAAATTACCCCTGCCCCAGGTTCCCCCACATCAGATTTCTTCTCCACTTCTCCCCCAATCCCGGTTGATCTTTTATTCTCCTTTTACAATCTGATTCCCTCCAAAATTCTTCCAACCCCACCCACCCCTCACCCTGCGACGAATACCCACTCCACCCCCCCCCCCCTATTTCCCTCCATGCACTTTTGCATAAAAGACTGGGTCATCGGCAGAATTCGACATGCACTTTTGCATAAAAGACTTGTGTTTCCACATAAAATAACTAGTGTCACCCAAACTGTACGTCTACACCGTTTTACCAATTCATCTGCAGGAAGAGAAATTATGAAACTTTACATGCCCAAATTGTCCTACCAATTCATTTACTACCTTCTTCCACGCCGCGATAAGGCGACAAATCAACCAGCTACAAGCTCGGGATACAGCTGTCGGACTGGCCCAATCGAGAGCCTCTCATCGCTGCTGTCTTGGTGGGGCTGCTCGGCATCGATCTCGGCGAGTTTGCACTCCGCCGCAGGATCTGCCTCATCGCGTATATCAAATGCACGGTCGGATTCGGCGGGGGACAGACGGAATTAAACTTGCGGCAGAAACTCATGTGCCGGTTCACGACCTCCTCCGTGCTCACCAGCCGCTCGCACCGCACGATCTTGTCCTTCACCGCCTCGCGTCACAGCCTGCAGATCCACCTCCCGTTGAACCGCTCGCAGATGTTGTCTATGTACGCCGCCGTGCACTCCGCCGTCAACCCGCAGCAGTCGCATTTCACGAACTCAACGTCGTTGTTCGGCTTCTATTGCGATTCCGCCACCGTCATCACCATTGCTTCGCTAAGCACAGTTGCCGACATCCCTGCAAATCCAAAAAAAAAAAAAATCACCAAACAAAATCAGTGATAACACCATCTAATAAAATTAAAGCCGCAACAAAAACAATCCAAAACCAATTCAAATTACTTGCAAAAGAAACATAACGAAACCAATCGACGGATTCCTACGCTTTCCTGTCGGAGTTCTTCTAATTCCTATTGCTCTTTCTCCCAATCTCCTTCTTCAATCTCTTCCGGATTGAAAAATTTAAACATCAAAGACATTTCACAACAAAAACACAGAATCAGAGCAATCCTCTTCTTCCTCCAATCATTTTCTCATCAACAACTACGTGTATATTTGGGCTGAAAAAATGGGGCCAAATTAAGAGGTGACAAAACGCTTTGCTTTTCATTACAAAACGGCTAAAGCGCATCCGTTTATTCAATCCCAATCCCCTTAGCAAGGGAAAGCGTAGTTCCCGCAAGGTCCTTTTTTTTAAGGAGTCTCAACAAAGCAAAAGCAGCGCTTGTCCCCCCCCTCCCCCCCGCGTAATTTCTGCATAAAAAAAACTGAGGCGTCGGCAGAATCCGACATGCACTTTTGCATGAAAAAACTTGGGTTTCTGCAAAAAGTGACTAGTAACACCCAGACCGTGCTTCTACACCGTTCTTCTATGATTGATCAGTAAACACACTCCGAAGTGGATCATTTTCTCCTCAACATCTATGTGTATATTTGGGCCGATAAAATGCGGCCTAATTGAGAAGTGACAAAACGTGGTGCTTTTCATTATAAAATGGCTAAACCGCATCCGTTTCTTCAATCCTAACCCCCTTAGCAAGGAAAAGCGTAGTTCCCGCAAGGTCCTCTTTTTTTAGGAGTCCCACCGAAGCAAAAGCAGCGCTTGTGCCCCCCGTAACTTCTGCATAAAAAGACTGGGGCGTCGGCAGAATACAATATGCACTTTTGCATAAAAGGACTTGGGTTTCTGCACTCAACGACTGGTGTGGTGTTAGAACCAAAATACTTACTTTTTTGCAGAGTAACTAAATATTAATACGAAGGGACAAATACAATTGCATATAATTACTTGCTTTTTTGGAGAGTGAGACTTGTATCACCACGACCACGCATCACCCCTCACATCCCTAACCTTAAAATCTACACCCAACTCAATCATCACTCCCCAGTTCCTCCGGAAGTCAATCGAATCTTCTCAGAAACATTTTATCAAATAGTTGGCGGCCACTTTCACCCTCCCTTAATATCCACCGCCCTTTTTAACCTCCGCAAATCCCCTCACATAATCCTCAATTTTATCCAACAAATCAATCTCAATCGCCAATATCTTTATTTCCATTATGCTAGTAACGTTAGTCACCATTTCCGATGGTTATTATACAACTATGTCATAAGTTCAAAGGATATAACTGGTAGGTACATACAAACGAGTTTGGATCAGTTCCAACCTATATATTTTTTTTAATTAGACGTTGATATTTAAAACTTGATACTTAGTTTTTCATTGTTCTAAAAGCAAAGAAGAAATAATCCTGCTTTGACGAATTGGCACACTTGCATGAAGAAAGGGGGCTAAAGCATTTGCATGGAAGTTGTTCATGAAGGAGATTAACGTGTTTGGAATTTTTGGTATTGAAAATTATAACAGGTGGGGTAGGTGGGTGGGTGGGTGGGGGTGGGGTGAGGCGTGGGAAAGGGAGAGGAGGGGGGGGGGGGGTGGGGGGCATGTAGTTTGGAGGGAAAGCTGATTTGGAGGAGAAGATGGGGAGGGGTAGTTTGGGTAGTCAAAAACTTAAGTTTCAAAAAAACTCATTTTTTTTAATCTCCCCCGCTGTTCAGAAATTTTCAAAAGAAAACTCACTTTTTTTCTCAAGTTTTGAAATAGATCCCACCTTTTACAAAAACTTAACACCCAAACCCACTTTTTCCTAATTTTCCCTGTACCTAATCAAACAGAAAACTGATCAGTTAAAAAACATGTTGTTATCATGTGTATGCTTGGTTTATGCCCGACCACTTACTTGAATACATAGGCGCCTTAATTATTGATCCGGCTTTCTTACGGACCCCAAATTACGGGTCCGGCTTCTTCTCGGTTTTGGGTTTAGCTTTCTTCAGTACGAATCCGTGTTTTCCCATTTTGTTTACGTAATAAACTAATATTTTGTCAAGAATAGTTAGGATGAAGAAGAAATTAAAGTGGCGGCGCAAATGGCGCTCTTTTGGACGGGGCTCCGGGGATCGCGCGCCCCAAAGTTAAACAAATGATGAATGTCTTGAAGGGGTCTTGCCGCTTTACTTGTATTTGTTCATGATCCTTTTCTTATACCTCTCCTTTCTATTCTTTTGAGTGATAAACATTCAAAAGATAACTGGAAGAACGGATTTCCAAGTCAATGGAATCAAGCTTTGAGAAGACACGCCATTTTTTATGGGCCATGTTTGGCAACTAAATCTGTGAATATACCAATATATATATCTCTGATTTTATCACCTCCGTATAATTTACTTGACAATAACGGAAAGGCGCCTTGACTAAAAAGCCTAAATTTACGTTGTTGTGATGGGAGTTCCCCCATGCCACCCCACCCTTAGTTCACTATAAGAAGATTACTGCATTGGTAGAGTTGAAAGGCATCAGACACAGAGCCGTGCTGTGCTGCATTTGGGGGGTTGATCGAAGGAGGCACAATGGCAGCATTGAGAAGTGGGATTCTCTTGGGCCTTATCCTCTTCTTCTTCTCTTCCACGTCCTTGCTCTGCGGCACTGTCCATGGTAATCCTAACTACAGGGATGCCCTGGCAAAATCCATTCTCTTCTTCCAGGGACAGAGGTCGGGCAGGCTCCCACCTGCCCAACAAGTCAACTGGAGATCCAGCTCCGGCCTTTTGGATGGACTTCCAGCCCGCGTACGTAATTTTATTATTAATACCATTTAGCTTTGGTTTTGATCTCTAAGCCAACTGTAACGAGTCTTTTTTCGCGTGACATTAATGTGGCGGCGATGAGGAATATTTTCTCCTCATATAAAGTGAACCCGTTTGACTTACGGCGCTCAAAAACCATACCACTAGGCCTACTCGCATCACCGCTTGTGCTGCAAACCTGCGTTTTCCTTCATTTTAGGAAGAGAAATATGTGCATTTTATCTTGCAATGATTAGATTTATCCAGTGTACAGATTGTATGTTGCCATTATAGCGTTGGTCTGGTGGTTCTGTTTTTGCTGAATCGACAGAAAATGGCAACACTATCCCAATTTCTACTTAATTCCTTTCATTCTATGACCACTATGGTGCTGCCGCTGATGTAGGAAGTTGACTGACCATATAGATAGTTTCATATGCTTAACTTTTAGAAACCATACAAGCGTGGACCCTCTAAAGGTACATGTCCTCAAGTAAAAGCGCCTCACATGTCGCTAAATGAGTAGTTTCATAACCAAAGTTAATGGCTTTGCCTACGAAATTAACCCACTGCTGGGATCCAAGTCATTCCACTAGTATGAGCAAGCCTTGAAAGATCGCTAAATAATTGGCAGGTGGATTTAAGCGGAGGCTACTACGACGCTGGAGACAACGTAAAGTTCAACTTCCCAATGGCCTACGCTACAACCATGCTCTCGTGGAGTGCCCTTGAGTATGGCAAGCGGATGGGCCCCCAGCTACAAGAGGCGAGGGCCGCAATCCGTTGGGCCACAGACTACCTCCTGAAGTGTGCCACGGCCACGCCCGGTAAGCTTTACGTTGGGGTCGGCGACCCCAATGTGGACCATAAGTGCTGGGAGAGGCCCGAGGACATGGACACTGTCCGAAGTGTCTACTCGGTCTCTGCGAGTAATCCAGGCTCTGATGTTGCTGGGGAAACTGCTGCCGCCTTGGCAGCTGCATCCATGGTATTCCGGAAGGTCGATCCAAGGTACTCAAAGTTGCTCCTGAGAACAGCAAAGAACGTAATGCAGTTTGCTGTGCAATATAGAGGCACTTATAGTGATTCACTTGGCTCGGCCGTGTGCCCATTTTATTGTTCATATTCAGGATACAAGGTATGTGTTCGTCTTTGGTCTTTTCTTTACATTGTTCTTTTTCAACGTCAGTTTTTGTGTTACCATTGTCATAATTTGACTTCTATTTCCTGTGTTTTCGTGTTCTGGTTTGGACCTGTCAGGATGAATTGTTGTGGGGAGCTGCATGGCTGTTGACAGCGACTAACGATGCTTCATACTCGCACTTCATTCAATCCTTAGGAGCAAATGACGCAACGGACATTTTCAGCTGGGATAACAAACTTGCCGGAGCTTGGGTTCTTCTATCAAGGGTAAATCCATAGAAACTTAAAACACCTAGTATCATGCCAGTCCTTTTTTCTTTTGGCCTTTTGGTGATCAGTTCTCACCTAGGCTCTTGTCATATATGGTCCCTGATCAACTGCAGAGACGCTTCCTGACCAATGATGTGTCGTTTGAGCCATTTAGACAGCAAGCTGAAGATTTCATGTGTAGAATTCTTCCAAATTCTCCTTCCTCGAGTACACAATACACTCCAGGTACTGCAAAATTTTCAAACAAGATCTAGACTTGACTATAAATACCTCATTTCAAAGCTATAAAATGCATTAGCGGCAAGATTGTGTTCTCAAATATTCTCTGTTTTGTTTGTGGATGAAGGTGGTCTGATGTACAAGCTACCTGCAAGTAATCTCCAATATGTTACCTCCATAACCTTCTTGCTCGCCTCCTATGGCAAATACATGAGTGCCACAAAGCACACTTTTAACTGCGGGAACATTTTGGTCACGCCAAGCACCCTGCGAAACCTTGCCAAGAGACAGGTGATTACCAGTCCCCCCCTCATTAAACTTTGGCATTAGCGCAGCCCTTGTATTCAACAATTAATTTATGGACTAACCAGTGAACTACTATATGTAGGTGGACTACATTTTGGGAGAGAACTCAATGAAAATGTCCTACATGGTGGGATATGGTGCAAATTATCCGAGAAGAATCCACCACAGAGGATCGTCGTTGCCCTCATTGACAATCCATCCACAGTCGTTTGGCTGCGAGGGAGGTTTTCAACCGTTCTACTACACTGCGAATCCTAACCCAAACATCTTAGTGGGAGCAATTGTCGGAGGTCCAAACCAGAATGATTTCTTCCCAGATGATCGGACAGACTATAGTCATTCAGAGCCAGCCACGTATATAAATGCTGCTATCGTTGGACCTTTAGCTTACTTGGCTTCGAGCTA
The DNA here is from genome assembly GCA_033065855.1 of Escallonia rubra. Classification (NCBI taxonomy): domain Eukaryota; kingdom Viridiplantae; phylum Streptophyta; class Magnoliopsida; order Escalloniales; family Escalloniaceae; genus Escallonia; species Escallonia rubra. Next base: position 38,456 of record JAVXUO010000546.1, read on the forward strand.
CACTTAGCTAATCTAATGGGAGACTCAGTAGGCTTAATGTACTCGTGTCTCTAGCCAGTAATGTCCTGAAAGTAGTCCTGTGCGCCACCAAAATGGTGGATAATGTGGATGTTTCAAATCTTATATGCAGTATGATTTGGTGAGTGGATGAATTTAAGCCCACCACAAACCTTTTAAAAGCCACCAGCAGATGTCCTCTGTTCCTTTGTTTTCTCTTACTTCCTATGAAAATGCTGTCAAGTGTTAATGAACCATCCCTTTCTGTCACAAGCCCCAAGCTCCAAGCTCCCTTATGTGCTTTGCTCTAACTCTTCAATTAGCATGGGTAGATTTGTGCAGTTCATAGAGAGGCTGGGTCCTCTAAAGCCGGACCATTACGGGTCTGGTCCAGCAAGCACTGCGCACCCCAACTTACAAAATGGGCCGACATCCATGTCTTCTTTCAATACATAAAGGTGCACCAGGCACCCACATGTCGGATCACCTTGTAATTAGGCCCATACCGGTCCATAGAACAAGAGACTACCGGTTTGGTTTCGACCCGAGACAAATGTAATTGAAGAGGCTACAACCGTTGTAGCGTATTCGCGACAACCTAGAGATGTCAAACGGGCCGGGCCGCCTGTAGGCCGGCCCAATCCGGCCCTACAAGTGAATAGTGAAAGCCCTGGCCCTGGACCATAGGGCCTAGGGCCAGGGCTAGGCCTGATTTTTTGGCCCAAAAAATCCGGCCCGGCCCTAAAACACGGGCTGCCCTGAAACCGGCCCGTTTTTTGGTTCTGGCCCGATTTTGGCCCTTTGTATTTTTTCTTCTTTTCATTGATAGACCTTGCAATCTTTTGATCTCCCTTAGTTTATATATTTAATTTGTCATATCTATTGTATATTTGGTTTATATTATCTCTATTGAAAATAACATTTCTTTTATCTTTTCATTTTTAGACATTATATGTAACTTTTGTACCCAAAATATCCATTTCTTTATATTTTATTAACACTTTATATTAATTTTTCTTTCCACTTCTTTTATCCATATATATATAAGTTTCATTTTTCAAAAAAAGTGAGGAAAGAAAGTAATAAAAAATTCAAATGTATAATATGGATAAAAGAAGTGGAAAGAAAAAATTCAAATGTATATATATATATATATATATATATATATATATATATATATATATATATATATATATATATACATGGTCGTGATCTATTGCTAGCGTTGGCAACTTAACCGAAGTTGCCAACGCGATCTAGCCGTCCACGCGTGAGATGTCGACGGCCATATCGCAATCGTGGACGACCATTTTTTCTCGTCGTTCGCTACATAATGTAGCGGACGGCTAGATCGCGCTGGCAACTTGTCAGCGCTGGCAACTTGTCAGCGCTAGCAATGAATCACGACCATATATATATAAATATATATATAGGAGGACAGCCTATTAAAAAATTTATTTTGTATGTTAATATTTTCGCAACATAAAATAGGAATTAAAAAAAAATTAGGCCCGGGCCATGCCCTAAGGTCAGGGCCTAGGCCTTGGGCTTGGACATGGCCTCAATATCCCAGCTTTGGGTCGGGCCCTAAGACCGATTGGCCCAGACTTCCACTTTGGCCCGTTGGGCCCGGGCCGCGCCGGCCCAAGCCCGTTCCATTGATACCTCTACTGTAACCTCTCAATTGGTAAAAACAGTAGTCACTAGATATAGTTACTGACTAATTGTGACATTAAAAAGTTGTTAAAATAATCATCACTGGAGAGTGCTACCAAAATTTTCGGTGACTATATCTGGTGGCAATTATATTTTCCTAAACAATGTATTGCATGTTGTTACAATATATGCCACCCACTTTTTTGCACAAAAGTTAATAGGAAAGGAGTACATGAAAAAAACAAGTTTTGATCGTGGTCCATTCTGCCCGGAGGATATACCATTGAATTAATTATACTCAAATCTATGAGGTTATGATGAAATTCTGATTAAGAATACTAACGGTCCGTTTGGAACCAATTCTTTTAGGATTTGGATTTCATATTTGGAGTTGGATTTGAAATTCAATTCACTTTTTTTTGTTTGGAACGAAAGGGAATTCTAATCACGGAATTTCAATTTTGTGTTTGGAGAACAGAGGAAATGAAAAGGTAATAAATTTTTAGGCAATTATATCATTGACTTACGATGAAAAATAAATTACGGTAAGCGGTTTCAAGTGCGCTAGTGCCACCACATGGTGGTGGCAGCACTACACGGGGTAGCAACATCGACTGTGGAAGCGGTGGGGTGGTTAAGTGATGGTAATGATGGTAGTTGTGGTATTGAGGTGTAACTGGTGGTCGTCAACTAACGCCAATAGTGATGTCGGTGGCAGTAGTGGTGGCAATAGTGGTGGCGGCGACAGTGGCGGTAGTGATGTCGGCGGCGATGGTGGTGGTGGCGGCTGCAGTAGTGATGGTGGTGGTGGTGGTGGCAGAGGTGATGGTGGCAATAGTGGTGGCAATAGTGGTGGTGGTGGCATTATTGGTGGCTGTGGCGGCGATAGTGGTGGTGGTGGTAGTTGTGGTGGTGGTGGAGGTGGTGGTGGCGACGGTGGTACTGGCGGCGGTGGTGGCAGTAGTGGTGGTGGCAGTAGTGGTGGCGACGGTCGTAGCTGTGGCAGTACTGGCGACGGTGGCGGTAGTGGTTGGGGGTGCAGTAGTGGTGGCAATGGTGGTGGTGGTGGCATTAGTGGTAGCGACAGTGATAGTTGTGGCAGTACTGGCGGTGTTGGCGGTGACGATAATGGTGGCGGAGGTGGTGGTTGTAGTGGTGGTGGCGATAGTGTTAGCGGTGGTTGTGGCGGCAGCGACAGTGGTAGTGGTGGCGACAATGGTGGTGGTGGTGACGGTGGTGGTAGTGACAGTAGTGGTGCTAGTAGTGGTGCCGGTGATGGTGGTGGTGGCAGTAGTGGTGCCAGTGGTGGTGACAGTCGTAGTTGTAGCAGTATTGGCGGTGACGGTAATGGTGGCGGAGGTGGTGGTTGTAGTGGTGGCTGTGGTGGTTGTAGTGGTGGCGGTAGTGTTAGTGGTGGTTGTGGCGGCAACGACAGTGGTAGTGGTGGTGGCGGTGGTGGTGGTAACGACGGTGGTGGCGGTAGCGGCAATGAAGATGGTGGTGATTGGTTCATAGTTGGAGAGATCCAGACAAAATGGTAAGATATGTAAATAATTAATTTTAATTCAAGTAAAGCGAAATCCCATGAAATCCGACCATTTTTCATCGGTTTTCATACTATAAAAATAAATCTAATCAAATCCCGTGAAATTCAATTCTGATTCCCTTTTTTACAGTTCCAAATAACAAATTTTGGATATTTGAAATGAAATTCCATGGTTCTAAATACACTCTAAGTTTTAAAAGGTAACAGACCGTGACCAACAACTTTGAAAAGGTATCAGCCATGTTCATCCGTCGTTGACCCGTTAAAAAAATGTACTTTTTTGTTGCTGTCATAAATGTTTACTTTTAAATAAATTGTACTGCCCTCATACTTTTATACAGTATGCACAAAATATATACATAGAACATATTTCCCTTTCCCTTCTCCTCTTTTTCCCTCTTTCTCTTTTTGACAGAAACACTTAGTAACACCCGGCAACAAAGCAGCAAGACTACCGTGACTAACCACTACCTTCATTGCGGACCAGCCACCGACACCACATCGCCCCACTAATGTAAATCACAAAACCGCCACAACCAATTACTCCCTCCATCATGGACCAGCCAAAAAATGCCACATCCCCTATTACCACAAATCACAAACCACCACATCACCATAGTTGCAGCGCTTACATCCCAAAATCACTAGTAGGAGATGCTTTGATATGTTATTTTTCTTTTTTCTACTGAAACAAATTTTTGTGAATACTGCAAGTTAGGCGGCCTGGATGGGCTCAAGGGCCAGACCATACTCCATCCACTGTCAAAATCTCGTGCCCCTGCCTAGTCCATTCCATTTACGGGCCGAACGACATTTATCCACATCCAACCCATGAAAGTTTTGGTGAGCACAGGCTGAACACTGACTACTTACGGGTTGTCCATGGTTATAGAATAATTCTGTTAACTAAAATTTTAAGCATATCAACTACCATCCAAGTTTACTACCTAGTCATCAGTTTTTATTTACTGAATTTTTTGAGTATATCACTTACTATCTATGTCTAGTACTTAGTCATGATAATGAAGAAAGGTGGAGTAAAGTATCAAAATAGATTTAAATATAAATATGGAATCAAAGCTTTAGGACAAAAAAAAAGGAAAAAAAAAAGGACAAGAGTTTCGAAACAATATTACTAAGTATAATCTATAATAAGAAATAATGAAGAAGAAGAAGAAGAAGAAGAAGAAGCCTTGAAAGGTCTCTAAACCGTACATGTAGTGAAAATTTAAAGACTAAAGAAAAAAAAAACTATCATGTACATGTAGAATTCTAATATATAGTTCATACTATATAAAAGTTTGACGGTTTGCATTTCTCAGGGCTGGGTGGACTTTAAAATATTTGCCTGCGCCCGGCTCATATTATTTACGGGCTCAAAATTTTGTGCTCGCATCTACCACTTTCTCTATAAAACTGAGCTCACGCCTATATTTATATGGACAGGCACTGATTGCCCAACTCAAATTGCATCCTTAGTTTTTGTTTACCTCATTGATCATATGATACGAATATATATGTTCTCTTGTAAATATTTTGTGCATAACACAAGATTATAGCTAACAAACGAGTAGATTTGGAAAATTGTGCCATTGTTCTTTTTTTCTTTTTGTTGATTTTTCTTAGTAAAACCGAATAGAGATTAAGTGTTTTTCTGAGAAGTTCAATTTTGCCCTAGTATTCTTGTCTAGACAACATTCTTGCCCTAGTATTCTCCCAACATTTTTTCTGTTTTCATATTTCATTTTCTTTCCCATAGTTCCAAACAGAGGGTTCGCCTGCAAGGAGGTTGAATACGAATTTTTGAGGTGAAAGACTATAAAGTTTGATGTCAAGGAAGGTGGGTTCGTACCTACGTGGAGGTGCCACAAAGGATGCAGTCTGAATCAGCTGCCAGCTGTACAAAATGAGACACAATGAGGGTGGAGTAAGGACAGAGAGCAAGGCTTCCCAGATAGGCCGTAAGGAATGGCAGTGTTGCGGAGACACGATGGAAAAGAATAGGGCCGACAGTCGACAGTCCAAGCTAGGGTCCAAGTCAAGGTCCGATGTCACGGTCGATATTATGTCCAAAGTCACAAGACAATTGTGTTTCTCTCTCTAGAATTCAAGAGCTCTGGATTCTAGAGTGAGAAAGTGATTTTGTGAAATGAAAAAGTTCTCTCCCTAAAATGAGTTTCGAAGTCCACTATTTATAGGCAAAAGTATGCATGTGTCATCAAGTGCCACATGGCGTCCCCTAGGAGTGACACGTCACCGGGGTTCCAAAAATATCAGTTCTCTGTTAGACTGTCGCTTACCAAATTCGCACTACCTGCCCTGCACAGCGTCGCTCTACCTGTCTGAGAAGACTGACCACACAACGACGGCATGATCAGAGTAAGCCTGTTGCCTCAGTCACCGATCCAAGCCCTTGCTGAATCCCACAAATATGTGTCAAGAGACGCGTAGAGAACCTGACAGCGGTGAGGGAGGCCCCTGTGACCAACTGCTAGGTGGACTAGGCGCGATGCCCTCCAAAGACCTGCTCCCGTCTCGGAGTGACCCTGGGGTCATCGTCTTGGGGGCGCCGATGATCACCTGTAATGTGATTGGACGTGGTCGCAGCTCAGTGCCTAGTGTCATGCAAGTCACCCCAGGCGGCGATGGCTTTGTGGTAATGAGCCCATCCAGCTGCGAAGGGTCCTCGTGCTAGAGCACTACGAGCGGAGCCCCTCATAATGCTGCACACTCCGGAGAGTGGGTCAAAGCATGTTCCACGTCCATGGCATGGGCACATGGTGTGGTGAATGAGTGTGATTCTCGGGGGCATGTAACATGATGGTGGCGCATGGGTATGGCGCATGGGCGCGGTGCCTACATCACGATACATGATTGTGGTGCATGGGCGCGGTGCCTATAGCACGAGACATTGATTGTGGCGCATGGGTGACCTGCCAACAGCCCGAGACATGATTGTGGGGCAAGGGCGTGGTTCCAACGACACGAGACATTGATAATGGCGCATGGGCGCGGCGACGAGGGACGCTAAGTCGGCGTGCGGGTGACGGTGCTTGGCAGCGAGTGACGGTTGTCATGGCGTTGGCGGCGATAATGGTTGACGTATGGTCACGGGTGATGAGTGAGCATTGCTGACCATAGTGTGTTTGAAGGCGCTAAGTCCATTTAGTGTATTTTCTAAGGAAAGTGGAGCCAAAGTCCCTATATTGGCGACGTAAGAAATACATTGTTATGAATTGTCGCGAAACGTTGATGAAAAATGCGCGTGACTTGAACGCATGTATTTTGACCGGTTGAAAGCATTGAACAATTGACCGTTGAATGTGTGACATGTTGCGTAAAATGGGACCTCGGTGGGCCCTTGGGTGCGACCAAAGTAGGTTGGGAACATATGCCCCCTCCGTGAGATATGCGCGGAAGGGCAACTCGAGCGGGCGCCGCATGCATAGACATTGTTGAGTAAAAAAGACATGTAGCGCAAGAAATACATTTTTTTTGTGTAGTGCGAAAAAAGATAATGTGAATTTTGAAGAGAGCGGAAAAGAATTGTAGCGCGAATGTCATGAGATGTGTTTCGTAGCCTAGCGCAAAAAGAGAATTGTAGCGCTAAAATAGAGGTTGCGTCGCAAAAATGGGAGTGCGTGCAATTTTTGGTAACGGAAAGATTAATATCAAAAACTTTTGTGACAACTTCCAACAAAAATAGCACGCAAAAAAGTAAGTTAGTGCGAAATGGGGTTGTGCGTTTGAAAAATAGTTGTTGGGATTTAGGGGAGAGGGGGGGGGGACTTTTGGTTTGAAATTAAAATGAGTGGCCAAGATTGAATCTTGGCCCACACCTATATAAAGAGAGGGGGGAAAAGTCTTTCATTCTTCATTCATTCTTTCAAGACTTATAGCAAAAAGAGAGAAAGGAGAAGAGAAGAAAGAAGAAATTTTGAAGACATGGCCAAAGGAGGTAAGGAGAGGGGAACAAGTGGGAGTGGAGGGGGGAGGGGTGGTGGGAAGTCCAACCTTACTGAACCAAGGCACTCGGCCATGACCGAGGGTCGGCGGGGAAGGGGGTCGGCGGGCATTCCTTGTTCGGTGACCATAGGAATCGAGGGGAGGGAAGGGGGAGGAAAGGAAAGGGAGAGAGAGATGGAAAGGGAGAGAGGAGGGGAGGGGGAGAGGGAGAAGGGAGGAAAGAAGGGGAGGGGAAGGGAGCTCAACCAGCGTGGGGGGGTCGGCCACCCTTGGTGCTTCGGCGAGTAAGGGTACATCGGTGGGTTCTGTGGGGAGTGAGGGAAAGGGAAATAGATTGGGGGAGGGGGGAAAGAGGGGTGCCGAAAGTCATGGAGGGTCGGCCGTTGTTGGATCGGCGAGTGCAAGAGTAGGCCAAGGTAAGGGGTCGATGGGCATGGTGGGTTCGGCCGGGGGGAGTTGTTTGGCCGAAGGAAGGGGGTCGCGGGGTGTGGTGGGTGCCGATGGCCAAGGCAAGGGAAATGAGAAAGTGTCCATACGTGATGGGCAAGATGGTTTGCCCGAACCCGTGATCGAAGCCGACCGTGGTGGCGATGGTGCGGCCGAACAAGTGGTTGAAGGCGAGCACGCCAAGCCAGCGCAGGTGGTGAAGAAAATGAGGGCAAAGAAGTGGGCGAGGCCGCGAGGTGTGGCGATTAGCGCGTCACGACCGTCGTGGGGCACGAAGATCGTGCCCGTGTCGGCACCACCTATAGATTATTCCGCGCTGATGCTGACAGGATTACCCATGCACGAGGAGTAGGATGCGCAGGCGACCCGGATGAGCGGGGATGAACGAGTGCTGCATACACAGTTGCTGGATATCTTGGCAAAGATGAAGAGTCACCGGAAGGGAACATATAGTGGGTGGATCAAGCATTTCTTTGGTTCGGCGCAGGCGAAGACGAGGCAGAAGCTGGGCAATGCGGCCAACTTCGTGATGGGGCCGTACCACGGCAATGAGAGATATGAGATGATGGCCTTCTTAGCGATGTTCCTGTCGAGGTAAGTTCCGTACCGTCTCCTTTCTTTATTCTTGTATTATGTTGTATATTTTTACTCTTGCCATGCATAATATGCCGAACTTGTACTTAGGAAAATTTGTTATGTAGTTAATAACACATCATTCTGCCATGCGCTGCACTGTGGGATAGAGTCGTGATATATGCTTTCTGTCAATATCTGTAGGTTTGTATTCGAGGGGACACCGAAGGACGGCATCTCCCCCATGGTGTTCCCGCTCGCTATTTGGATGGCGCAGGGCCGGCGTGTCGGTTTGGCTTCTGTATATCTGGGCACTTTGTACTCGTGTCTGAATCAGTTTGTGAATGACGTGAAGCGGTCACATCGGCGTTATCAGGTGACTACGTACGTTGACTGGATGTTCCTGCAGCGGTATCTGTATGAGTGTTTTCCAGACTACCGCCCGACAGGTTATCCTCTCAAGCATCTGTCTCCGACGATGGGTACGGTGACACGGCCATGCAGGTCACGACAGGTGGCTTTGTCGTGCTCTGGCTCACGGGCATATGCGTGGGTAGGCATTAGGAGGCCGGAGTGTCCGTTGGTGCAGGTCCTGGATAGGCGTGATGAGTGCTTGCGACGGCCGTATATGGACATGCATCCGTCATATGGGGTGCCACTGTGGTTGCATGTAGAGGACATTACGACAGCATTGACCAGAAGAGGGGACTTAGGGCCGGGACAATTGATACTTCTGGTTGTATATTTTCCAGGTTGGCTCCCTGTTCTAACAAATGATGGCGGGAAGCCCACCGAGTCCCGGCACTATGTGGCTAGATACAGCCCTGAGCGTCTGTCGATGGCTTTCGGGTATTATTTGGAGCCCCCATGTGGGTATTGTAGTCCGTGGAGTGTGGCGACTGCCTTTGAGTATACACGATATGACAGAGTCCGTTGGTGACCGGCACCGACGACGGAGTGGAAGTGGCCTGGGACGTTGTCAGCTGGGGTGGTGACAGCGGTGTACGCCCGGAGGTGGGAGCGACTGCGATCGAACTGGGTGGAGTGGTTGGCACAGCCGGCGGGCAAACGCCGGTAGGTTGATGTGTTTGTTTGTGACATAGGTTTGAGTTTGATATCAGCCTCGATTGCTAGACTGAGTGGGATGCCGGTGCTAGTTACTGGGTGCTCCGTTGCTAGCTCGGAGAGGGAGCCTGAGGAGGTTGGCGGGGCCTGATGATGATGCCCAAGGGGTGACATTAGGGAAGAACCGGTGGTGCATGTGCTGAGGGTGACAGGGGCTTGCAAGGGTCCCTTGTTGTTGATGAGAGTTGGGATGATGGAGACGGCTCAGCAGGCTGGCACGGGCACGTCAGCCCCATATGTATCAGGGTCAAAGAGGCCGTGCAATGTAATAGATGAGTCGGACTTCGAGGTTAGCATTTTTCTTCTTATTAATTCCAATTGCATGTGTGAAGTGTCAATGGACTTATGCATATATATTGATTGACGGTTGTTTTGATAGAAGCTCGATGAGGGGGCTAGCGAGGAGCGCAACGAGCCGATATCCGAGGTCGAGGCGGATGAGGCTATGGAAGCCGAGGCGATGGGGACATTAGGGGTCGGTGAGGTCGATGAGGTCGAGACACTGGATGCCAGTGTGACTGAGGAGACCGGGGCGGCAGAATATGTGGTGGAGCCGGAGAGGCAACCGAGTCCATCGTGATTCGTAGAGGAGACAATGAAGGCTTTATATGGCGGAGCAGTGGGGGATACTCTGATGTTTGATGCTGGGGTGAGTGGTGGATGTGCATGGAGACAGAGGTCGTTACAGGTGACCGTGGGGAGCCTGAGGATCCCGAGATTGTGGTGACAACCCCGGTACAGGGATAATGGATGCCGATTCAGCCAGTTGCAGAGAGTCTTCCGGACACATTGTCGGGGTCAGCGGTTGACGCTGGTACTACTCTTCTGGCGATGCACTCAGCGGCTGTAGGCGCGCGGACGACTGTTGGACTGTCAGATGTTCCTTCAACGAGAGGTAGTGTTGCGGCAGCCGGAGATGCGAGCAAATGGTCTTTGAGTGGACAGGTAGATGAAGTGTCTTGGGAGGGTCTTCAGCTGCCTGTCAAGACGGTGCACCAGCTGGAGCTTGTGAAGGTAGGGTTCCCGCAGACATTTGAGGGGGTTACTGTGGGGAACCCGGTGCTGCGGAGGTGGGTGTATGGCGGGTTTGTAGAGTGGTTGGTGCCCTTTGCTAGGGTGCCAATAGCGGGCTGGATGCCAGAGTTCATATCACAGTCACTTGAGGAGTTTGCGCCGTTTACGTCCTTGGGCCTTCAGTTGGATTGGTTTTTGGACTTCTTGAGATCGAGGAGTGAGAGTCGGGATGCGGGGGAGAGGTTAGTGTCGTGTGCATGCGGGAGACGCTGGTGGGGAGGCAGCGTACAACATTGGAGGAGGAGGGGTCCCAGATTGCTAGTGAGCTTGCCATGATTGACAGACAACTGGCTGACTTACACAGGCAGGTGGCTGACTTACAGAGGCGGGGGGCTGAGGTGGAGGCTCGAGAGGTAGATCGGCTGAGACGGCAGACATAATGTGATGTTGGATGGTCCGATCTACAGATCATGTTGCGGCGATGCTATTTAGGCTGCCTTATTTTATTTTCTTTCATTCTGTTGTATTCATGGAGCCCGGAGTGGCCTGCAACCCTGTGATTGTATTTATGTGATGGGTACTGCAGTCTTACGATGTCTTTGTACTTGTACTTGTCGTAGTGTGATGTTTATCTTGTGTTGTGCTTGTATGACTTGCGTGTGTTGTCTTCCCATTGTTGTTCCCCCTTCCCCGCCCATAGCAAGTGACTTAATGAATAATGGTGAAAACAAAAAAATGCATTACATACAATAGTTGAGGCGAATGAATGATTTTGCATTGATAGTATTTGGGTCAAAATACCGTTACCTGAGTAAAGTGAGAACTTGTAATAATCGGCAAAAGTTACAAGTCGGTAAACATGTGTGCATATACAAAAAAAAATTATGTGTTCAAGTGTGCTATGCTTTGGGTGGGTAGGGCTGGGGGAACAATTCGCATCTGACTATGCGTAGTATTTCTTCAGATAGCGGCCGTTGATAGGAGTTGTGATCCGTCCATCTTCCGTGTTGAGCAGGAGATAAGAGCCATTGTCTCTGGCTGCATGCACTTGAAGTGGGCCTTCCCAATTTGGTGTGAACTTGGGGGCTGACATGTTGGCACGTACATGCTTGGCGGCTTGGTGGACAAGGTCGCCTTCAATAAATGATCGTGGTTTGACTGTCTTCCCGTAGGCTTTCTTGAGCTGTTCATGATACTTCTTCATGCAGCGCAAGGCGTTGGTTATTTTTTTATCAAGGCCCTCAGGGCTGCCTTTCTGGTTTCCTTCTCCCCGAGACCAATGCTTAGGGAGAGTCGAGCCGAGGCGATCGCGATCTCAGCTGGTACCACACACTCATCCCCGTAGACGAGGGAAAAGGGTGTGGCTTTCGTTGCTGTGTGCTTGGAATTTCTGTAAGAGCAAAGTGCCAGACTTAGCTTTTCGGACCATGACCCACTGGCGTCATGAACCATGCGTGAAAACACACGAGCACCATCTTGTTGGAGGCTTCAGCTTGACCATTGCCTTGTGTATAGTAAGGAGTTGATGTGGCATGGTTGATGTTGTACTCTTCCATGAGAGCTCAAACATCTGTGTTGATAAACGGCGTGCCGTTGTCGGATATGATACACCGGGGGATGCCGAAGCGACAAATAAGGTGATCGCACAAGAAGTTAGCAACAGCGCCACCCGTGGCTTGTCGTAGGGGTAGGGCTTCGACCCATTTCGTAAAACGTTCTGTTGCAACCATGATCCATGTGTGGCCTTTAGATGTTGGGTGTATGGGGCCAATGAGATCGAGGGCCTAAGAATGAAATGGCCAAGGAGCCAGGATCATGTGAAGATCAGACGCCGGTGTGTGCATTCTGTCAGCGTGCCTCTGGCAGGGTTGACAGTGTCGAACATGGGAGATGGAGTCGGATTCCATAGTTGGCCAATAGTATCCCAACCTTAGCAATTCTGCATACAGATCCTTGATGTTCCCCGCAGTCACCATTGTGCACTTTATTGATCACCTATACTGTTTGGGAACCTTACAAGCATCGCAGGGTGCGCCCCGAAAAACCTTTGAAAAATAACTCGCCTTCCGTCACAAAACACCTGACCGATTTTCGTTTGATAGATCGGGTCGAGCTACGGTCAGGAGGTAGAATCCCATAAGATAGATATTGAATGAAAGGTTGGGGCCAGTCACCCTCGACGTTGATCACAAGAGCTTCTGCACTAGCTGGCGCATATAGGCATTCAGGACAATCCCGTGTATATCTGAAACATCCTTGGCCATGGATGGCCAAAAGAGGCCCATACGTTGAAGGCGACGGTATATAGAGGGACCGTCGAGGCCGCAACACTTTTGATGGCCAAGTTGAAGTTTGTGCTTTGCTTCTTTCGGTGCCAAACACCTGGCTAGCGTGCCTCCGGGGCATCGTATGTACAAGACATCTCCCAACATCAAAAAAATTATGAGAGTAGAGGCATAAGCAAGAGATGATGCCTTGAGTTGGTCGACGATCGGCTGCCTCTAATCGTCTGTGGCAGTGTCCTTCGGTACTAAGTTCAAAGCTATGCAGGGTTCGGTCCTCTTGATGATAGTTAGCATTCGTTGTTCACCATCAACATCTATCTTTGTCGCGATCGTGGCCAAGCTGTATGTATGTCTATTGTGGCACCTGTTGTGATGTTCATACTGGCCGAGTCTTCCTTCCAAGTGTTGTACCAAGGCACGATAAGGTGTCAAGGCTGGCTCCTTGACTGCGAACTCCCCATCAGCATGCTTCATGATCAAGTTTGAGTCTCCTTTCACACATAATGACTTAGCCCCCATATTGATGGCTAGCATGAGGCCAATGACGAGTACCTCATATTCAGCTTCATTATTAGACACTGGGAATGCAAGCTTGAAGGATAGGGATGTGGTAACACCATCTGGGCTCTGAAGGACTATTCTAGCACCCCCTTACCTGAGAGGTGCTCCATTGAGACCTTTGCCAGTGGCTGAGCCGTCGAACTCAAGCGTCCACAATTCATCGATTTTGGTGATCAGAGATGTCTCATCCCCAGGCAATTGAACCGAGGTCGGTTCGTACTGTTGGCATGGGAAGAAGGCCAATAGGTCTGCAAGTGCTTGACTTCGTAGAGATGTGGGATTCTTGATAGATAGGCCAAACTCGGCCAAGAGCAACAGCCAGCAGGTAAGTCGACCGGATAGGGCAGGGCGGGTGAGCATGTACTAGAGTGGATCAGCCTTGGTGACAAGTATGATCTAGTGTGCCAAAAAGTAATGTCTGAATTTCTGTAAGGCGTAAACCAAGGCTAGATAGTGTTTCTCGAGCTCGGAGCAATTGGCTTGAGGTCCCCTGATCATCGGGCTGAGGTAGTAAACAGGTTGCTCCATCCCATCCACCTCTTGAGCAAATAAGGCCCTGATGGACCTGGGCGTGGAGGTCAAGTAGAGTAAGCGTGGGATACCTCGCTGTGGCACTACCATGGTCTACGGCGACATGAGGACCGACTTGATCTATTCAAAGGCTTGTTGTTGGGGCGCACCCCAACTCTATGGTGCGCTTTTTCATGTCAAGTGCTGAAATTGTGTGATAAGCTCGGCCAACGCAGGGATGAATTGGTGAAGGTAAGAAACCTTTCTAAGGAAGCTCTTCAACTGTTTGGTGATTTTGGGAGAGGGCATCTCTTGAATGGAAGCGGCTTTAGAAGGGTCAACGTTGATGCCATGTCGACTGACCAGGAAGATGAGGAATTTACCGGAGGAGACTCCAAAGGCAAATTTTAGCGAATTCATCCACATATTGTACTGGCGACAACGATCAAAGACTGCTCAGAGGTCAGTGAGGTGATCACTTTCCTTTTTAGACTTGATGATGAGATCGTCGACATAGTCTTCCACTGTACGGTGTATCATGTGGTGGAAGATGGTTGTCATCGCCATATGATAGGTAGCACCCGCATTCTTGAGACCAAAAGGCATGAATTTCCAACAGAAGTTGCCCATGGGAGTGCGGAAGGTTGTCTTGGCACAATCAGCAGGATTCATCGATATTTGGTTATAGCCGGCGAAACCATCCATGAAGGACAAGGTTTCGTGTCCAGTAGCGACCTCTGTAAGCATGTCAATGTTGGGCAGTGGAAACTCGTCTTTCGGGCACACCTTGTTCAAGTCCCGAAAGTCAATACAAATGCGGACTTGGCCATTCTTCTTTTGTACGGGGAGGACGTTGGCCAGCCATATGGGATGAGTGATGGGCTCAATGAAGCCAGCCTGTAAAAGGCACTCTATCTCTTGCTTGATTTTCAACTCGAGCTCGGGGTGGAAGGTCTGTGGGTGCTGTCTGACAGGAATAGACCAGGTAGTAATATTGAGGTGGTGCGTCACCAAGGCAGGGTCTAACCCAGGCATCTTATTGTAACTCCATGCCAGTACATCGTGATATTCGTGAAGGATGGTAACCAATTCCTCTCTTCGGCCCGGGGCGAGTTTTGTGCCAATGTACGTAAGTCGTGGTTCCTCCCCCGGGTTAGCCATGTTGATTTCCTCAAGGTCTTCGGCCTGTGGTCGAGGGCCGTCTTCGTAGTAAGGCGGGGCAGTACAGGGGTGAGTTCAGGGTCTGGCGGGCAATGCTAAGCCACGCAGCACCATTCAGTCTCCATGGGCGGGTCAGGGTCGAGGGGGTCAGATGACGGGCCACCTAGAGCCCCCGCGCACCATCACAATTGGTAGATCACTTTGCCATTTTTGACGATGCGTTGGAAGGTTGGTTCGGCCTTTTCCTTCTTGGACTTGGGGATGAAGGCGGGGAGTTGGCCTTCATAGCAGGCGGCGTCTATGAGGTCGACCCCTTATTCTTATTATTATTCTTGGCTTTGGACTTGGGGGGCTTGTTTCCACATAGCTCGTCCCAGTTTGGCAACTTGGTTGAATGGATGTGTGTCGCATTTTCACCGTCCTCGGCGAGTTCGGTGAAGAATGAGACCTCGACAAAGTATGATTCGGCACATTCAAAAAGGGCCTTGGTGGCGGGATTGTCATTGCTACTTTGCGTCCTGTAGGACCGACCACCAGTTTTACACACTGATGGTACGTTAAGGGAACAACTCTGTTGATATGAATCCATGGTCGGCCAAGTAAGAGATGAAATGCGGGCTCATTGTTTATTACATGGAATATAGTGTCACGACGGACAGTTCTGACCATGAGGTCTACAGTGATATGGCCGAGAGTTGACTGAGGACCCTACCCGAAACTGGTGATCTTGATTGGGTCACGTATGATCTTTCTCGCGGGGATGCCAGCCCTTTGCAGAGTGATGAGGGGTATGATATTGACTGAGGCTCCGCAGTCTATGACGTGATGCCGTGCCATTAATGGTACATTTCAGAAACAACAGCCAGTTATGATGTTCGATCGGCGGTGAGTCTTCATTTGAGAAAAACAGTGCAGTGGAAGGGATATGTCAGAGTTCGGCTTGAGCAGTGAAACATTCGAGACAGAGGCCGGTGGTAACCTCGATTAGGCAATTGAAGAAATAAGTCATGGCCGCGGGTGAAAACCCCATTTCGTCGAAGAATCCTTTGATCTTCATCATTTGCCCAAATGAGGACGTTGGCTGACTGGCTGGAGGTGCATGAGGCTGGATTGCGGGGATAGCCTCCGCCGAGGCTTCAGTGATGACATGCTCAACATGGTCAGTGACAACCAT
Source organism: Escallonia rubra (assembly GCA_033065855.1). Lineage (NCBI taxonomy): Eukaryota > Viridiplantae > Streptophyta > Magnoliopsida > Escalloniales > Escalloniaceae > Escallonia > Escallonia rubra. The sequence goes on from JAVXUO010000546.1 coordinate 54,471, forward strand.
GAGAACCTGATGCTCCCTATTGTTGTTGCCATGCGGTGGGTAAGGGTGCCCACGCACATCATTGTTCTTTCGTAGCTTCAGATCACCCGCAGCGACCTTCTGTGGAAAAATGTCCCTCAGACCATTGCAATGCTTGAGGTGATGTCCGACAGTTCGATGGTAAGGGCAGTAGTTGGGCTTGGCCTTATCTGGTTCCGTGACGTTTGTTCTCATCGGTGGTAGTTGGAAGTCATTGTCATGTGCCACCCATTCTGCCAGAAGGTTTTTTTGATTGTATTTAGGTCACATGGGTACTCAGGGGCATGCTCTTGCTGCCTTCTCTTATCAGGGCGTCAATCCCTTTCTTGGAACTGACGCTTGTAGCCGCTGTAGTTGTTGTTGCTGTTGTTCCGAGGTTCGGATGGGTCCGCCGTGGCAAGAAGTGCATTCTGCGGGTGAGGCTTCCATGGCTTGACGGGACCGACCGACTCGTAAGTGCTGCGGGCTGTCTCTTTGAGGTGACCCCATGACCTCAACTATAAGTTTTCAATATGCACCCTGTAGACATCACTCGTGTTCTTCATGCATATGAGAACCAATTTCTCATCCTTGCTAAATTTCATGCACTCAAGGTATTTGAGATGAAAGCAGTGCACGTACTTGTTCAAATCCTCCCTGAGATTTTGGCGTATGCCAGCAATATCAACAATAGTGACCCGTTCAGCTTCGTAGTGGAACTTGTCCAAGAATAACTAGGCCATGTAGCTCAATGGATGGATAGTCCCCGCAGGGATCTGGTGGTACCAAGTATAGGCCAAGCCTGTGATGGACTTGTGAAACTCCATCAACTTCAAACTATCTCCCAGGCCATATTGCTCCAATGAGCCTGCAAATCTTGTTAAGTGCTCACGGGCATTGCGCTCACGTCTGTTAAAGAGCACAAAGGTCGGTTGCTTGTACTTGAAGGGGTATGGTGTGATGGCTATGTCGTTGGCGTATGGTGCGTGACCTGTCAGTTGGGCTGAGGAGTCAAGTACATAGTTTTGTGACAGGCGGTGGATAATTACTTCCAAGTCTGACCAGGTGACATAGTTGGGGGATGGTTCCTTGTTGTCGGTCAATAGATGGTGGCTAGTTGGGGCGCTGCGAGTCCTCAAGACCCCAGATGGGGCAACTTGGTGAGCGAGAGCAATGGAAGGTTGATACATGATAGAGGCCGGTGGTGGTAATTGTACATGGGCATGGGTGGGTGGGCGAGACATGTCCACCACTTGGTCGGTGGTTTGGTGATGTTCAGTTGGGTAAAGGTTGGGCTCCATCTCAATAGAGTCGTGGGTTTCGAAGGAGCTTCGAGTTGGCATATGTTGAGGTACAACAACAAAAAGAATCTGTTGCAACACCGGTCCGAGGTTTGTTTTTGGTTTGCGGGATGGCACCGTAGAAAGAGGTGCATCAGCTACGGGTGGTGAGGATGTCGCGAGTCCTACCGCCAAAGGTCTGGATGATCAAGACGACGGTGGTCACGATACTGGGACCTGAGCGGCGTCAAGAGCCGGCCCAAGTCTTAAAGGCTGGACTTGTGGAATGGATTGTTACGAGGCCAATGTCCGTATGGATCTTTGCATTTCCATAATGGCGGCAATTAGAGTGGTCTGAGAGTCTTGCAGGTTGGCTATGGTGGGAGTGAGCTATTGTATGGCTGCATTGACAACCACTTGCACATCAGGTGCAGCGACTGAGGGTTGATCTCGGAGTCGTGTGGGATTTGTCTCTTCTTGGTAACAAAAGTGGGCTTCTTCTTGTAAAGTAGGGTTGGGGCCCTGGCTGGTAGTCTTAGTAGCTCTCTGTTGTTCAGGCATGGTGACTGAGTGTGGAAGACAGGCAGACAGGCAGACTGCAATACGATGCTCACCTCCCCAACAGAGTCACCAAAATGATGCCAAGAAAAATGGGTTCGTACCTACATGGAGGTGCCATAAAGGCTGCAGTCCGAGTCAGCTTCTAGATGTACAAAGTGAGAGACAGTGATGGTGAAGTAAGGGCAGAGAGCAAGGCTTCCCAGATAGGCCGTGAGGAGTGACAATGATGTGGAGACACGACAGAGACGAACAGGTCTAACAGTCGACAGTCCAAGCTACGGTCCAAGTCAGGGTCCGATGTCACGGTCAATATTATGTCCAAAGTCACAAGATAATTGTGTTTCTCTCTCTAGAATTCAAGAGCTTTGGATTCTAGAGTGAGAAAGTGATTTTTGTGAAATGAATAAGTTCTCCCCAAAATGAGTTCCAAAGTCCAATATTTATAGGCAAAAGTATGCTTGTGTCATCAATTGCCACATGGCATCCCCTGGGAGTGACACGTCACCAGGGGTTCCAAAAATATCAGTTCTCTGTTGGACTGCCGATTCCCAAATTGGCGCTACCTGCCCCATACAGCGTCGCTCTACCTGTCTGAGAAGACTGACCACACAACAACGGCATGATCAGAGTAAGCACGTTGCCACAGCCACCGGTCCAAGCCCTTACTGAATCCCACAAGTGTGCGTCAAGAGACGCAGAGAGAACCTGACAGCGGCGAGGGTTGCCCTTGTGACCAACTGCTAGGCGAACTAGGCGCGATACCTTCCAAAGACCAGCTCCCGTCCCGGAGGGACCCGAGGGTCATCATCCTGGGGGAGCCGATGATCACTGGTGACGTGAGTGGACGTGGTCACAGCTCAGTGCCTAGTGTCATGCAAGTCACCCCAGGCGGAGATAGCTTTATGGTAATGAGCCTATCCCACTGCGAAGGGTTCTCGTGCCAGAGCACTACGAGCGGAGCCCCTCAAAATGTTGCACACTTTAGAGAGTGGGTCGAAACATGTTCCACATCCATGGTGGGGGCACATGGTATGGTGCCCGAAGGCATGTAACATGATTGTGGCGCATGGGCGCGGTGCCTACAACACGAGACATTGATTGTGGTGCATGGGCGCGGTGCCTACAGCACGAGACATGATTGTGGCGTATGGGCGCGGTGCCTGCAACAAGAGACATGATTTGGCGCATAGGCACGATGCCTACAGCACGAAACATTGATTTTGGCGCATGGGCGCAGTGCCAATGGCATGAGACATGATTGTGGCGCATGGGCGCTGTGGCAATGGCACAAGACATTGATTGTGGCGCATGGGCGCGACGACAAGGGTCGCTAAGTCGGCGTGTAGGTGACGGTGCGCGGCCGCAAGCGACGGTTTTCATGGCATCGGGGGTGACAACAGGCGAAGTATGGTCGCGGGTGATGGGTGAGCATTGCGGACCATAGTGTGTTTGAATAAGTTAGGCAAAAAAAAAGGTGGCAGCAGCCCCCGCATTAGGAGTGGCCGACCCCCCCTTAAAGAGGGTGGCCGACACCCCCCCCCCCCCCCTCTTAAAGGGAGGTGGCCGACCCCCCCTCGTTAAGGGAGGTGGCCGACCCCCTAAGGGGGAAAGCGCTAAGTCCATTTCGTGTATTTTCTAAGGAAAGTTGAGCCAAAGTCACTATATTGGCAACACAAGAAATACATTGTTATGAATTGTCGCGAAAAGTTGATGAAAAATGCGCGTGATTTGAACGCATGTATTTTGACCGGTTGAAAGTGTTGATCAATTGACCGTTAAATGTGTGACGTGTCGCATAAAACGGGATTCCCGGTGGGCCCTCGGGTGCGACCAGAGTAGGTTGGGAATAAAGTTTAACTAATGTGAACAAGAATTGACTGCTGTACATCAACTTTATTGTAACGGCTTCACTGCTAAGATATTATCACTATGAAGCTTTTATCGTCGTTGTTGCCAACATTTATAATGACAATCATTTATTACTAAAATGTATTTAACGACAATATTACGTAAGATCTAATCTCGATTAGTGTATATGAGTCCTAGAAATTAGCTTTATCTAAACCGTTGCCGCCGCATGGTTATTATAAACTAAAGGAGTAGTCAGTCACACATTGCCCGAAGGTTGTTGTTACAAGTCCACATGCGTGATTATCAGCCGAATGCCGGCCCCAGAACTGCGAGACTTCTCCCCACGCCATCAAACACATCACCCTTAAACTGCCCACCACATGGTTAACAACATCGCAAGCCTTCAGCTATTTTTAGAAACTTTTCTCCCTCTCAATGACCACCAATCCCATGTTCTCTTCAACCGACTTTCCCGCTTTTAAGTTTCAACCAACCAACCAACCAACTGCTTTCTCTCTCTCTCTCCTGATCGTATCGTGGGTGATCCGATTCATCGGTTTGCTCGTTCTAACAATGCATACTACTTGTAATTCGGTAGCGACTGTTAGTGACCGATACACAAAGAACAATGGCACACAGTTTCTGTGGGACAAGATAAAAATGAAAGAAAGCGATAGAGCGCATTCCCGAAGAGTCCGTGCTGGACTATAACTCTCACACTACCACGCTAGTAGTTTTTCCTTCCTATCAAAAGAGGGCATTAAAAGACCTAGTTCACAGTGACCTCTACAATCAAGGGTTTATGTTCATGCTGACATCTCTCACCAGGCAAGCCTCGAGTCCCTTGTAACTCCAGAGCGCAATTAATACCCCCCCGCAAACACAGCAAAAGCCCATTAATAATCATGTCTCTCGATCACCAGCCTGAATACCTTCTTGACTTCCCCTAGTTTCTCCTCCTTTTCTATTTTAAGTAAATTGCGTTATCTCCAAATCACTATAAATAGCCCTCACCAGGCCTCTAAGCTACTCACATCCAATCCTACAATTACAATGGGTTGTTCTGGTAGAATCAGCTATATTTTGGGCATCCTGCTCTTCCTAGCTCTTGTTTGTGAAGCCAGGGTTCCAGGAAGTGGAGCCTTTGTTCGAACCAAGGGAGCCCGTTTTGTTCTCAATGGGTCTCCTTTTCTCTTTAACGGGTTCAACTCCTACTGGCTGATGGATGTTGCATCCGATCCCAGCCAGAGGTATAAAGTGACCCAGGTTCTTCGAGATGCTGCTGCAGCCGGTCTTTCTGTTTGTCGGACATGGGCGTTCAGTGACGGAGGTGGCCGTGCACTGCAAATTTCACCTGGCACTTATGATGAACGTGTTTTTCAGGTAAATATAGAGAATCTGATAAACACATTTGAGGAGACCATCATACCATTTATTGTGATGGTTTTGTTATTGCTTCCAACGTTGTTTTCTTCTAATTAATATTATTGCTTGCAATGTAGGGACTGGACTTTGCAATATCGGAAGCAAGAAAGTATGGCATTCGGTTGATCTTAAGCTTTGTGAACAATTACAATGATTTCGGAGGGCGAGCGCAGTATGTTCAGTGGGCACGAAATGCAGGAGTGCAGATTAGTAACGACGACAATTTCTTCACAAATCTAGTGCTTAAAGGCTATTACAAGAATCATATTGAGGTGAGTTAGAATTAGGAGTCGATCTTCAGCTAATTAGATTGAGTAAGGACTCAGCAAATTTAACCAGTTCTAAACGGTTTTCACTAACTAAGCACCATGTGTTTTTTTTTAAGTATAAAGATTTTTTGTCGAGTGGAGGGTGAAAAATAATAGTCATAAAGAACAATTATCTGAGTAATTTCTTTTCCAACACATATGGCTAGATTAGCAAAGTTTGTATGACCAATAAACCAAAACCTTTTCTATTTGGTTGGCTAAACGAACACCCTTAAGTAATGCCCGTAAACCTCGAAGTATTCCAAGCTTCTTCCAAAAGGCGTAACTCATACAAACGAGGGCAAAAATTTAGACTCGGGCAAAGTGCATAGGTTTAACGTAACTCCTAAAATAGTACAAGAAGAGGAAGTGCACTCATTGAAGTCCATAAGGTGGGCAACCCTTTAGTTTGCAAGGTTAATACAAGGGTGGCATGTTACACTAGTAGTATGTGTTTTCGGTGTTTTAGTAACATCACAGGCATTTTTCCGGATCTAAGGTGGGCAATTGCCCAACTTGGCTTCCATATGCGGCTCTGCCACCGACGTTGGTGACGGAATGATATTACTCATAAGAGCATTACTTTAACAAGCTCAATCTTTATCTTTTTAATTATTTTCTATAAGTGTAGGATTCTAGTCATCAGCTTTGTGTAGATTTTAGTATCTTATTATCTCATTCTTTTCCAAGTCATTATTTGTCTCAAAGTGCTTGATTATTTCTAGCTGTGGCAAGTACGTATCAAAAATATTCTATACATGCATAATGGTTCTGTCATTTGTATGCATGCATGCATGCATGAAACATATTGCTAATACGAAGCATCATAACTTGATCGCAGAAAGTGATAACAAGATTCAACACCATAACCAGAGTTGCGTACAAGGATGATCCCACGATCATGGCGTGGGAACTCATGAATGAGCCTCGTTGCCAAGCTGATTACTCTGGAAGAACAATCAATGTGAGCGCGTCAACACGATGTTTAATGTTTGATCTCATGCACATAAATTCATTTCTACTTACATAAGCTGGGTCAATGAAATGGTTCATTTTGGCTAACCAATACCAATGGTGACAGGGATGGGTTCAAGAGATGGCAACTCACGTAAAAAGTATGGACAGAAAGCACTTGCTGGAGATTGGCATGGAAGGATTTTACGGGGACACAATGCCCGAAAGGAAGCAAATCAATCCTGGTTACCAAGTCGGGACTGATTTCATTAGCAACAATATGATCAAGGAGATAGACTTTGCCACAATACATGCTTATCCTGACATTTGGTAAATCCTAATTAATCTTATAACCTAAAAGAGAAGTAACATTGCAACAGCTTGCTTGGAAAAGAAAAACAACTATAGCACAAGACATGCTTATCCTGATATTTGGTGAATCCTAATATATCCTAAAAGAGAAGTGTCATTACTACAGTTTACTTGGGAAAGAAAATAGATGTGCCAGATACACGCTTATCCTGACATTAGGTGAATCCTATAATTAGTTTTTGTTTGTAACATAGAAGAGAACATTACATCGTTACAATTTTACGTGAAAAAAATTATCGAACTAGAGGATTTACATAGGTAATTTGAAGCTAGGAAATCCCCACTTGAAGTTATTGGTGACGAAAGAAGTTGTACCATTCAGTTCTCATTAGCAACAAAAGGTTTACTTTGAGAACAAATATCCTGTGAAAAATAAGAGAGGATATGAAGTTGGGTCACAAATGGCACATGCACAAAATTGTAAATAGAATCAGCTGAAATTCCTTGTCCTATCATGAACTTATTTCTGAGTTTCTACATGTAGGTTGTCCGGACAAAACGACGATGCGCAAATGGCATTTATGCAAAGATGGATGTCAAGTCATTGGGACGACTCAAGGAGGATACTGAAGAAGCCACTTGTAATAGCAGAATTCGGAAAGTCTAGCAAAGATCCTGGATACAGTCTGAACGTAAGAGATTCGTTCATGAGCACCATCTACAGAAGCATCTACAACTTTGCGAGGGGTAGAGGAACCCTAGGCGGGGGCTTGGTGTGGCAGCTCATGGCAGAAGGGATGGAGTCGTACTACGATGGATACGAGATCGTCTTGTCGCAAAGTCCCTCCACCGGTGGAGTCATCTCTCAGCAATCTCACGCCATGACCGCTCTGTCGCACTTGTTTAGCGGACCTCATAGTCATCCTATGAGCCACGCACATGGAGTGATCAATCGCCATGAGACCTTAAACCAGGCACACCACCGTCACGCATTACATAAGGGGAAGAATGGACATGCATTTCGCCGAAGACATGGAAGGAAATCAGATCCTTAATTAGTGGATTTGGGCGATATCTAGGATTTGAGTCAATAATGTAGTACTATTCATTTATCGAGGTGGGCTTTTTTAGGTGTAATACTCAATATAAAGTTATTTGAAGTGTGACATCTAAAATTTTGCTAGCTTCCTTTGTCACTTCATATTTTGATTTGAGTTTCATTGTACCAGAAAGAAGGGGTTCACTACAACCAACGAGGGTGTGGTACTCTGCAGACAAAAACTTACAACTAGTGCAGATCTATATAATGCCCATTATGATTATTGGGGACTTTGTGTCTTTCTTAGTACCACTTCAATTAGATCTGCAGCCTCATATTACTCATATCTCATTCTAGGCATATAATCATTACTAGTAAGGATCACGTGCTTTACACGTTATATAGTGATTTAAAAGAAAATTTAAATGTTATAATTAATACGACTATTATAATTAAATCGTAATAAGTAATCAGTTTTTAACTGCTTATCAAAATATAGTCTTATTCTTATATCCGAATCATTAATGTTAACTATCACCACTATTTATCACTATTTATTATACTTATTTCTTTTGTCACATCAAGTTGCTGCTAAAGAAATTTTTGACTGTTTCATATTATATTCTGTTTTCCACGGTACACTGACATCAGTTTCAAACATATTCCATAAATAAGTAATTCTCATGAAACGCTACAATTTTAACATTGCAATAATAAAAATGAAAAAAGTATTATAGAGACAATTAATGTCAAGTGTGTATATTGGAGTTGTCCAATTTCTTATAATACATTCAAAAAAGAAGTTATGATAAATAAATACATATAAAATTTGTAAAACAAAAGAGTTAGGAGCTTAAATGTTGCATCTTTAAAATCAAGAATCAGATGAACTCAAAAAATCTAGCAAGACACACATAAAAACTCAATTGCTTAGGTAACAAATCTAGTGTAACTTTCAAGAATCTTTTTAAAGTTTTCTACTGTAGCTTTCAATATCACTCATGTGATTACCATTTCTTGTAGCGATGATTGTTGGGGGTCAAAGTATATTTTCTTTTGGTAATTATCTACTATTATTATAGTTTTTATGTATCATTTATTTGAAGATTAACATACAAAGAAGTCCTTTTCCAATATTTTCTAGCTTAAGTTCAAATTTTGAGTACAATTTGTCTAAAACTACGGTTAATCTTAATGTTACTTTATTTTTTCTACTTTTTCAATTATAAAGTCTACAGTGTACTTTGAAACTCTCTTTTATTTTTACCTAACATGATCTTGTTCATCGTTGTAGTACAATAAGGCTATTAAGTTAGTTGTCCGGGTAATTTAACATATATTTGCCATATTATTTTTAACAATAATTCATATGATAATACCACACCTTCTCATATATAAATCAATGTGTGTGTTTGTGTGTGTCATTTTGAAATGTATACTACCAAATAAATGTGTGAAGCTGATATGAGATTATGGTAATGAACGAAAGAATTATAATAATGTTTAAAAAACAAAAGTTTTCACCTTCAAGTTCATTCATAAGGTTTTTAGAGATAAGGCTTGTATCATCAAAATAAAAAGGAAAAAAAAATTACCTATTGCATAAGGTTTTTAGAGTTAAGAAAACCATAACAATCCAATATTTTACCAAACACAAAATAACACATATATTCATCATAAAAATTAAAAAAAGAAGGCGTAGTCGAACTTGTAGATATTCTCACTTGTATCTATATCGGTAAGTTTAAATTTGCAGTCATATGCAAAAGTTAGTTGATGCAACAACCCATCCACCTTAAAAAATATTGTATACAAATAAAGAGCATAATAATACCTAAACTTAGGAGCGGTTCTCTAATAAGCAGTGAAAATTAATGTGTTCATTTTATTGATTTTGATGTGGGTGTCAAGGTAAGGTTTTGATATGTTTTCTTCAAAACTTGAAAGGAGACTTAGAATCATATATATACGATTGGGTTAAGTCTAGTCCCGCTTTGGTTGAATTCAATTATTTTGTTACTAAAAGATACATTAGTGAATTTATAATCTCTTCAGCTACTAAATGCTAAAATGTACCCAGAGTCTGTAATTTTGTCTCACTTTTTAAAATAAAAATAAAAATTTTAAAAGGGTGTTTTTAAGAAGAAAAAAATTTGTTTAGCATTTAACCCCTTGGAATCCTTTTTATACGGTTTTAGTTATATTCATTCAATCTTTGTCAGTAAAAGATGCATTATTGAGCTTTTAACCTCTTTTATTAGTAGATTATTAAAATTTAGCAAAAAATATTGTAATTGCCTCATCTTTTTAAAATTAAAAAATACCCTAAATCTTTATCAATTTAAAATGGGTATTTTTAACAAAAAATTATTTACCAGTTTTCTTTATATCCATAGTCATTTGTCACTAAAAGACACATTAGCGAACTTAAAGGAGTATTTCAAGAAAAAAATATTTAGTCATTTAATCCCTTACGTATTAAACTTAAGAGTTTTCAAACTAAAAAAAATGTTAATCATTTGAACTCATATAAATTGGAATCTTTATAAATTTGGTTTCACGGTCCTATCACTTATAATAGTCATATGAAGAACATGTTATCATGTAAATATATAGTATTCTAGACTACATGGGATCAAAAAAATAATAACCGTATGAAGAATATGTTGTCATGCAAATAGGGCTATTCTAATAACTCTAATACATACAAACATAGAATTATTTACTTGCCACGAACGCAAATTATATTTAGGAGCGGAATGTTACAATCTAGCGATTCTTGTGCATTTAAAATTTTCTAAAAGCTCTAGTTTAATGATAGTTTTCTTACATCAATATGTCCGTATTTTAAAATCTGGAATTAAACTTTTGTTTTATGTTAGTTTCAATGTACTAATATTTTTTGCATTTAAATCTATATACATGCATAATAATTCAAATGTGTAGCATACACATTGACATACAAAATTAAAAAAATCAATATGTCCGTATTTTAAAATCTGGACTTAAACTTTTGTTTTATGTTAGTTTCAATGTACTAATATTTTTTGCATTTAAATCTATATACATGCATAATAATTCAAATGTGTAGCATACGCATTGACATACAAATATGAAATTCAAAATTAAAAAAAAAGTTGAATTTCTAACAAAATATTTAATGTAGTTTAGCTATATTACATTTCTTCTAAAATGATACAAAAAGCTCTATTATCCACAAATAACTTTCTTGAATCGAATTTGATGGTGAAGATGTAGTATATCTAAGGTACTTTAGTTTTAACGTGAATGGAGGTGGTAAGTGGATAGGAAATTATTTAGTAATCAGAAAGCATGCAGAAGTTCAAGAGTGATTTTATAAGATTTTCTTAGGAACTTTTTTCTTTTTTAAAAGTAAACATTGAAACAATCTCTAACTCTAACAAAAGCATATATTCTAATAAGGGTATTTTAGGAGAAGAGACTTGATATCCTAAAAAAAAGTCAAAAACATTTAACAACACTCTAACTCAAAATATGTATTTAATGACAAAAAAATATTTTAAGTTAAAAACACCCATAATCACCACTATTGTTCGATCATGAAGACTTCAATTTAAAACGGAATCTTAAGAGAGAAAAAGATTAGTCAGTTAACCCCAATCAAGATTTCATATGCATTTAAAAAAATCTTTAAAAAACTCCAATTTTACGATATTTTTGTTCCCTGCAAAAAAAAAAATTTGATCTAATTTGAGGGAAAAATGTAACAGCTCTAAGGTAGTTTAGTTTTAACGTGAATGGAGGCGATATAATTTTTTTTTTTAGGTTCAGAGAGCATGCCCGAGTTCAATGGTGATTTTATAGGATTTTCACAGGGGCACTTTTCCTCTTTTTCTTAATAAAAGTTAGAACAACCATTAAATTCATATATTCTAATAAGGGTATTTTATGGAAAGAGACTTTATATCCTAAGAGAAGTTAAAAACACTCTTTAACACTATAATTCAAAATGAGTATTTAATAAAAAAAAATAAGTTTTAAGTGAAAAACACCCCTAGTTAGCACAAATCTTTTATGAAGATTTCAATTTTAAAAAAGCATCTTAAGAAAAACCTCCAATTTTACAATAGCTTTCTTACACCAATATGTACATATTCAACATCTAGAATTAAACTTCAGATTTATAATAGTTTCCATGTACTAATATGCTTTTGAAATCTACATATATAAAAAATAATTCAAATCTGTAGAATACGTATCAATATACATTACGAAATGTCAATTTTTGAAAAAGAATGAATTTTTGATAAAATATTCAATTTAGTATAGGTATATTACATTTATCCTAAAAGACTATAGAAACTTTTATTCTCTACAAGTTACTTTTATTATTATTATTATTAAAATTGATGGAAAGATGTAATTAATAACTCTAAGGTAGTTTAGTTTTAATGTGGATGAAGGTGGTAGGCTTTGATAGAATTTTTTTGAAAAAGATTGAATGTTTGATAAAATATTCAATTTAGTATAGGTATATTACATTTATCCTAAAAGACTATAGAAACTTTTATTCTCTGCAAGTTACTTTTATTATTATTATTATTATTATTATTATTAAAATTGATGGAAATATGTAATTAATAACTCTAGGTAGTTTAGTTTTAATGTGGATGAAGGTGGTAGGTTTTGATAGAATTTTTTTCAGTAATCATGGAGCATGCAAGAATTCAAGGGTGATTTTACATATTTTAATACGTTTTTTTTTTCTTTTTTCTTTTCATAAAAGTCAAAACGACCCTTAACTTTAACAAAAAATATATATTCCAATAAGGGTATTTTAAGAAAAAAGACTTGATTTTCTAGAGAAGTTAAAGACACCCTTATTTTTTAATAGCACACCTTTTTAAAAAGGTTTAATGAAAAAAAAAATTTAAGTCAAAAGTCAAAACAACCCTTAACTCTAACAAAAGCATATATTTTAATAAGGGTATTTTAAGAAAGAAACTTGATATCTTATGAAAAGTAAAAAACACCCTCA
>JAVXUO010001247.1:0-156776 GCA_033065855.1 Escallonia rubra
ACTAATTCCATATTATGTTTGCATTCACAGGTTTGGTCTTACGAGAGGCTACCCACGGGTCGTCCATAGCCCGTAGCTGATTCCGATGAGACGTGGCCTAGGGTGTGGGCCTGGGAGCCTAGGCCCAAACGGAGTAGACGGGTAGACCCTCACCACAATCTAATGTTCTATCGGGGGGGACTAGATATGATGGATGCATCCCAGGTAACGTGGCAGCCATATGGCAAGGTGATGCATCGGTTGGATGAGTGGTGTTGGCAACTTCCGGTGTCGTACGTGCTGGCAGGTTTGGTTCGGGTGCCGCTCATTCGCTTCGAAGAATGTGAGTTTCAGATGCCCGATCGAGCTATGAAGCAAGCTGGCTGTCCACAAGGGATACCAAAACCCGCTGTAGACATGCGGCCATACAGGGGTGGTAGAGGGCCGAACTTCGAGGTGGCTAATGCCTTGATTTTGTTGGGTGACGAGGTGCAACAGTGGAATACCTGGCAGAAAACGTATGATAGCCTTGTATCGCTGAAGCACGACGGCATTAGTACTGAGGAATACTTACAGTGGTTTCTCAGGGTGACGCGCACGAGGGTGAATCGCCCTTCCGAAGTGAGGAAGACATCGTACGCGCCACGTGAGGTCTATGACCAGTTATGGGCATTGAGCATTGTAAGTCAACTCTAGTGTCGTTTCAATATTTATTTGCGCACCTTCTCGACCATGCCTGAAATGATGACGGTGATTTTTCTATGCATGTTTTTAGGTTGACAAGGGCACTGAGATGTTCAAACAGCTCGAGCGGTTTGACTGGTATGTTGCGCATGCGCCTGACAGTTTCAAGAGCTCCGTTGAGTCGTACAAGACTGATCTTCACAACTTTGGTGTTGCGTACCGGGGTTACCAAGGGGAACCGTCTAGTCGCTTGCCTCCTGACCCGTTCGGCTCTCAGCCCCAGAGTCAGGGCCTGGGGGAGCCATCTAGTCCCTTGCCTCCGGACGAGTACGACGATGTGCCCCAGAGTGGTGTGGGAGCCGTCTAGTCTCTTGCCTCCTGACACCTACGACTTTGTGCCCCAGAGTGAGTTCTGGGAGCTGTCTAGTCGCTTCCCTCCTAACGCGTCTTCGCCCCAGAGGGAATTCTGGGAGCCGTCTAGTCGCTTGCCTCCTGACACGTACGACTATCAGCGCCAGAGTCAGGTGACCCAAGTAGGAATCCAGGCCTCGCGCCCAAGCAACCGGTCGGATAAAGGACAAGCGACAAAGCCATTGAGGCGATGGAAGCGGGATTGGATCGACCGGCACTACTTCGGGCCTGAGCCTGTCGATTCAACAGACTTTCCTCTTGGAACATTGCTAGGTCACACGGATGTGAGAATGTTGGCACCGGAGACAGATATTTCAAATTTTGTCATGAACGCTTATATAGATCTGCTCCGGATTAGAGAGCAGCGTTATAACCAGTGCGAAGATTTGAAGCTTAACATGTATCCCACTTATCTTGTCCCATTAATGGTGACCAGCATGAGGGAGTTCACAGAATCGAGGAGGCGAGGGGCAGGCATGGGTAAGTGGAAACCAGCTGGAAACTTGTTAGCCCTGTTGACCGCAGACAATCAATGTCACGCTGCTCATGCGAACCTTGTCATGATACCTTGCCATCATGAACACCACTGGTTCCTATTAGTTCTCTATCCAGCGAACAGAGCGGTCAACATATACGATAGCCTACGGGAGGACTCTCCCTTTCGGTCGCTGGCACAGATATACAGCGAGTACATCACTGCAGTGGTTAGTTTTTATCGGTTGACCTTGGCTCATAGTATATTCTTATTGTAACATATATTGATGACCTTTTTTTATTGTTGGATGCAGACTACTATCTTCTCGCTAGCGTGCCGAGATTATTCGGGGGAATCCATCACCAGGAATTCGACGGTAGAGCCTTGGACAGTCGAGATGATACAGGACCGACCAAAGCAATATAACAGTCATGATTGCGGGATTTACGTCCTCAAGTACATGGACTACATTGCTCGCTCGGAGGTGCTCAGATATACGTCGTGGACAAGGAAGGCTGCCTTGACGTTTAGGTATAGGATAGCCTGGGAGCTGAAAAAAAATGAAGCTAGATGGCTTCATTACCATTATCCTAATTAGCGTGACTATGGTGCAATGAGCAAAGAACCCCTAAAAAAAATGTACATAATTTTTTTATTGTTGCTATGAATTTGGCGATACAGTGTGCACGAATATTAATACATTATAGGATTTTCAAAAAAATTATTTGTCTGATTTTCGCCGAAATTCATATATATGGCCTATTAGCGTGCCTAAGGGGCAATGAGCAAAAAAGAAATGACAAAAAAAATTACGAGATTTTTCGGAAGCTATGAATTGGGCCCTAAAGTGTGCCCGAATAGGCCTTCCATAGGAAAACCCAAAAAATAACGTGTCTCGTATCTTGCCGAAATTCTTACGACAAGAATTTCGAGCGTGCCTGAGGTGCAATGAACAAAAAAATTTACAAGATTGTTCGGAAGTATTGACGGCGCGAATAGTCCCTTCCAAAAATATCAATAATCCACAAACCAAATCACAAATTAAAGATTCAACAAACCAAATCACAAATTTATGCTCATTATAAAAGTTATTCGTTATACAACTGAAACATTAACCCCAAAACTCTTCATCATCATCGTCCTCCTCGACCATACTGCCAGGTTCGAGACCTAACACTTTATAATGGTTTCTCTTGTCATGATCAGTCATCTTATTACACAACGCACACTTTCGCAATTTTTTTTGAGCCGTTGGTTTTTCAATCGGATTCTTCATGCGTATTTCTCGTTTTCGCCCTTTCGTTTGTGCAATAATTGGATAAAAAATGTCGTCCTCCTCACCTTGCATGCTAGTGCCGTCAATGACTGGGTGTTTGGCTCGATTGAATCTACCGGCTGGAGTCGTCCGAGTAGTCGGAGTGTCCCGTCTTTCTGGATCAGCCATCCTAAACTCCACATGCTTAGCCTTATCCCTTGCGGCTGCTTCAACTTGATACTTGTACCCATCAAATGTTGACGCTGCATCCAATGATAAACCGTGCATGATGTTACAAAGGTGATTATATCGCAGCGGCTCAGATTGCTCGAAATCAACTGAAACATTGGGCACGTAAGGAATGTGACCGTGGACTCTATTGGCTTCCTTCGTCCACCGTTCCAAGATATACTGTGGAGGGATTTCACGAGCATTCTTGGAGCTCAAAACCCTCAACACATGTTGACAAAGTATACCTTTATGCTCAAACAATTGACAGTTGCAATTTACCAAACCGGTGTCCATACATTTAGCCACGGTAAAATGTCTTCTGTTCCTCGGAGCTGACGAAGAGCACGGATTGGCGAAATTCGTCACGTTTGTCAAGGCATAAACCTTGAGATCTCTGGTGGAATACTCGTGCAACTTTGTCATGCCATATTGATTCGACTTTAGTAGTTCATTCTGAAACTGTCTAAACATTTCCTTGGTATAGACTTGAGCCGCATGAACCTCCAAAGGTGAAAAGAGTAGTATGGCTCTTTCCCTGTAAACTGTAGCCGCGTCGGCTTCTCTCTCACGGTACAATTGCCTATCAACGGCTTTCTGCATCTCTAGTACGAACTCCACTATACTTGAAGACTGGCTTACGTACCCATCAAAGAATGAATTCATAGCTTCGCTTCTCGAGGTTGTAGTCATTCCGGCTGCAAAAAACTTCTTGGTGTAGGCACCGACCCACTGTGTCTTGATCGCATACAACGATTGTAACCAGGCATGATTGTGCAAATTGTAGTCATCCATTAACGTGGCCCACCTCTCCTCGAACACGTCTACCGTCAACGATTTCTTCACACATGTATTAAAGTCAGTCTTGAATTCCGGATGGTTTGCATATACATTATGAAGCCGTTCGGGATATTTGTTGCTTATGTGCCACGTGCACAGTCCATGGTGAGTATCTGGAAGGACCTTAGCGATTGCATTTCTCATTGCCAGATCTTGGTCGGTGATGATGGTCTTTGGAGGAATATGATACATTGCTTGAAGCCACGTTTCAAATAACCACGTAAATGACTCCTCCGTCTCATCCCTAAGCAGGGCAAAGCCAAACGAGATTGACTGATAGTGGTGGTTCACCCCGGTGAACGGAGCAAAAGGCATAGAGTACTTATTGGTGCGGTATGTGGTGTCAAACGTCACAACATCCCCAAAATTTTGGTAAGCAGCTCTAGAACGGGGGTCCGCCCAAAATATAGTACTAATGCGGTTCTCATCATCCAGTTGGAGACTGTAGAAAAATCCAGAATTCTCACTCTGAAGGCACCTGAAGAGATCAAGTGTAGCTTGAGAATCACTCCTACCGAAAGACTCTCTCTTCTGAGCACGAAGTTCATTTCGAAGGTCTACTTCGTTGAAACTCAACCTGTCAATCCCCCCAGCCTGGCTTGAGAAAACCCCCATCATCTTAGAAGGTGGAATTTTAGCCCCGGCCATTGTAAAAATCAGTTGTCTGTGTGCCGCGCTAATTTCTCGGTGTTGATGAATTTGACCAATCTTACTGGGGGTCATCAACTGATGATTATGACTCAACTCTACTCCCGTCACAACCCAATGGTTTTCTCTTTTCCGGTGTACTGCATACACATGGGCCTTGCAGCCAGTACCCGGAAATGTGTCGCGTTTTCTTTGTCTTGTTGTCCCTTCGTCACTGATCGAAACGACCGGGGGTACATGCGGTGCCCCTCTATGACACTCAAATAGTCTTGCACATATTTGATCTGTACTCACCCGTTTTCGACTCGTCTTAGTTCGAATACCGAAACCCATCATTTTCGAATATGCTCTGTAGTATGCTTCAATTTCGTCCAGTGTTTGAAAAATTTGACCCAAGTAAGGTGGATCAAAACCTTCACAAAAATTGCTTCCTCCAGTTGCATCCATATTTATACTGAAATCTATAAAATAAAAATTATATCATTCTCAACAAGTCAAAGAATTAAGTAAAAGAAGAATAAAAATTATTTAAACGTAATTCAGTTACAGATTTGTATAATGTAAAATTACCAAAATAGCCCCCGATGAGCTGCCCCCGGGGGTTCGTTATCACCCTGACGCCCCAAATCAGCTTCAAAACAACCTTTCAGGTGCTTTGCTTACATTTATGGACTAAGCAGTCATTTGAAAAACTGAAAGGGGCAAAATAACGAAAATACTCCTCTCGGGAATGCGAATTACCAAAATGCCCCCTGGCATCAGAAAAACTGAATAGTTTTTTCAAACAACTTTTAAACACACCTCTCATCACAACTTTAAAATAAATTTTCGGGTGTCTCACACCCTTTCCTGAACTAAAAGTCATTCGGAAAATTTGTATAATGTAAAATAAGGAAAATAGCCCCCAATGAGCGGCAAATTACCGAAATGGCCCGGGGTTCACTATGACCCCAACGCCCAGCGAATCGGCTTCAAATCAGCCGTCGCTAGGGTTTGCTTACATTTACGGACTGGAAAGACGTTCGAAAATGTTGACAGCGTGAAATTACAAAATTACCCCTATTGGGCGGCGAATTACCAAAATGCCCCTGGCATCCGGAAAAATCTCAAAAGTGCTTTAAAATGCTATTGTAAGGTTGCTAAGTTCATCCTTGATCTAAAAAGCATTTTAGGGAATTTTCGTCAAAAAATTCCGAACAGGTGTCCGGATCGAGCGCTTAAAAGTTTCATAGGCAAAAAATTGCAACCGGTCGGAATGGCCCGAATTCGTGGGGAATGGAACTTTCCAACATCCTTAGGGTTTGCTTGCATTTACGGACAGTATTGACGCTCGACAAAGTTGAAAGGGGCAAAATTACTAAAATACCCCTATCGGGCGGCGAATTACCAAAATGCCCCCTGGCATCGGGAAAAATCTCAAAAGTGCTTTAAGACGCTTTTCTAAGGTTTCTGAGTTCATCCTTGATCTAAAAAGCATTTTAGGGATTTTTCGTCAAAAAATCCCGAACCGGTGTCCGGATCGAGCGCTTAAAAGCCCGTTCGGTAAAAAATTGCTACCGGCTTCGGAATGGCACGAATTCGTGGGGAATGGAACTTCCCATCTTCGCTAGGGTGTGCTTACATTTACGGACTGAAAAGACGCTCGAAAAAGACGATCAGCGTGAAATTACGAAAATACCCCTATCGGGCGGCGAATTACCAAAATGCCCCTGGCATCGGGAAAAATCTCAAAAGTGCTTTAAGACGCTTTTCTAAGGTTGCTGAGTTCATCCTTGATCTAAAAAGCATTTTAGGGATTTTTCGTCCAAAAATCCCGAACCGGTGTCCGGATCGAGCGCTTAAAAGTTTCATAGGCAAAAAATTGCAACCGGTCGGAATGGCCCGAATTCGTGGGGAATGGAACTTTCCAACATCCTTAGGGTTTGCTTGCATTTACGGACAGTATTGACGCTCGAAAAAGTTGAAAGGGGCAAAATTACGAAAATACCCCTATCGGGCGGCGAATTACCAAAATGCCCCCTGGCATCGGGAAAAATCTCAAAAATGCTTTAAGACACTTTTCTAAGGTTGCTGAGTTCATCCTTGATCTAAAAAGCATTTTAGGGATTTTTCGTCAAAAAATCCCGAACCGGTGTCCGGATCGAGCGCTTAAAAGCCCGTTCGGCAAAAAATTGCTACCGGCTTCGGAATGGCCCGAATTCCTGGGGCATGGAACTTCCCATCTTCGCTAGGGTTTGCTTACATTTACGGACTGAAAAGACGTTCGAAAAAGTTGACAGCGTAAAATTACGAGAATACCCCTCTCAGGCGGCGAATTACCAAAATGCCCCTCGAATCGGGAAAAATCTCAAAAGTGCTTTAAGATGCTATTCTAAGGTTGCTGAGTTCATCCTTGATCTAAAAAGCATTTTACGGATTTTTCGTAAAAAAATCCCGAACCGGTGTCCGGATCGAGCGCTTATAAGCCCGTTCGGCAAAAAATTGCTACCGGCTTCGGAATGGCCCGAATTCCTGGGGAATGGAACTTCCCAACATCCTAGGGTTTGCTTACATTTATGGACTAAGCAGTCATTCAAAAAAGTTTCTCAGCGTGAAATTACGAAAATACCCCTATCGGGCGGCGAATTACCAAAATGCCCCCTGGCATCGGGAAAAATCTCAAAAGTGCTTTAAGACGCTTTTCTAAGGTTGCTGAGTTCATCCTTGATCTAAAAAGCATTTTAGGGATTTTTCGTCAAAAAATCCCGAACCGGTGTACGGATCGAGCGCTTAAAAGCCCGTGCGGCAAAAAATTGCTACCGGCTTCGGAATGGCCCGAATTCCTGGGGAATGGAACTTTCCAACATCCTAGGGTTCTCAAAAAAGTTTCGCGCGAAATCGCGCTAGCTTGATATTTTAAATTACACGACGAAGTTACAAGGTTGCGCGTATCAGTTAACCCCTTTCCAGTATTTGGAAAAATCTTAAATTTTTACCTGATACAGATCTTTTAAAAATAACTAGGGTATCATTTTTGCACTTTGGCAAAATCTAGCTCTAGCTATTTTTTATAAATTCGTGAAAAATCATAATTTTGACGCCCTAAAAAATCGCTATTTTCGAATCTTTCGAATGTAATACCCCGATTTGTAAAAACGTAATTTTGACGCCCTAAACACGAATTTTAGACTATGGTAAGAACAATTTAAGCGTAAGAACAATTTAAATTAACATTGAATTATAAGAAAATTCAAAACACTTACTTGTTTTGACTTGAAAAAAATGACGAAAAATCCACCGATCTTCTTCTAGCGTAAAATATTTTTCCGCTCGTACTGTTGTGGAGATTATGTAGGTGAGATAGGGAGGATGAGGAGAGTGCAAGAAATAATTCGGGAAAGAGGGATTTTATAGACAGAAAAGTGGGGGGGAAAGGACCGAATAATGCAGGGGGAGCCGTGGAAGGGGTGGGGGCCAAGCCATCTTGTGCCATGTGTTGAAGAGGGGTGGGGGGCCAAGGGGAGGGAGGAGGTCACGGGTGGGAGGGGGGAAGAGGGGTGGTGGCCCGGGGGGGGGGGGGAATCTGCCGCAAGGGGTGGGGGCCAAGGTAGGAGTAGGCCACCGGGGGGGGGGGGGAAGGGGGGGGGCCACGGGGGGGGGGGGGGGAGGATCTGCCGCAAGGGGTGGGGCCAAGGATTGGCCGAATTTCAGAAAAGGGAGCAGGAATTGGCCTTGGGCCAATCGCAAGAAATACATGCGATTGGCCCAAAGTCAATCGCATGATAGTCTTGCGATTGGCTTTGGGCCAATCGCATGTCTTTCTTGCGATTGGCCCAAAGCCAATTGCGGCTCCTCTGTGGCCCACTTTGGCCTAATTGCGGCTCAAATATTTTTTTTTTGCAATCGCATGTATTAGTGGCGATTCGGTGGGAATTTTTTTTTTTCCCACCGGTGGGTGTGGATCGAACCCCATATATATATGTTTTTCATTTTAAATTACGTAGAAAATGAAAAAAAAAAAGAAATGAAAACGTAGTTCTAAACCACGTTTTCTACTTAAAGTCGTGCTTCTAAAGCGTGATTTCTACTTTGAAGTCGTGATTTCAATCAACGATCTTCAAAAAGTGTGATATGCGAATAAATAAGTTTTAAAATATAATACATTGGTAATTAAGTTTTAAAACATCGTTATTTTGAGAGAAAACTCACTATACATGTGTTTGGTAGAATGAGTGGACAGAGTGATTCACGTGTTGCGAGGATAAATAATCTACAATAATGCATTCTAGATTGGGTTTGTTGGTAGTGTGAGTGGACTAGAGGTGCTACACGGTCACTCGGTTTAAAGCACAGTGATGAGGAGTCCAAATCTCAGGACTTTCAGCGTATTTATTGACTCGATGGGGCCTTCGCTTTAAATAATTCATGTCTGACTCTTGCAGGAAATATAGAAATTAAAAGAGGCCTTCGCTTTATATACATATACATACGTTTCTATAGTCTTAAATTCTAAAAAACCATCAAGATTTTCGTATCTTCAATTGTATGTAGTATCACATAATTCATTTGGGTTAATGACAAAATTGTCTTACGAGGTTTACACGTATTTGCGCTTTACTCTTCGTGTTTACAATTTTTGCAATAGTATTCCTTGAAGTTGACAAAATCATTGCAAACAGCTCCAAAAATGGAGAGTCCTCGTTAGGGAGACATGATTCGTGTTTGATTTAAAATTCGTTAAAATATGAAATAACTCTCAAAATTTTAAAATTCTTATAAGACTGTCAAAAGCACGGTAAACTAACTTAAAAGCCTGACTAAACATAAACACTATAAAAGTTGATTCTAGAAAAATGGAAGGAATTAAACCTCCAAACTGGGCTCATCTGAACACTTGGCCAAAATCGACTCACTTATGGTTAAATTATTCTTTTTAGCGAGACTTAATCTTGGATGAAATAAGTACTGCGATTACGATCTTTTTCAATAAAATTATTATTTTAGCGTTATTGAATAAAAATCACTAAAGATATTTAACGACCGTCTATTATCTCTAAACATTAAATTGTACTCCTTCATTCTCTAATTAATTGATCACCTTTGACTTTCACGTTTATTTAAAATATGAGTTATATTTTATAAGTTTTTCATTCTATCCCAATAGAGAGAGAGCGAGAGGAAGAAAGTGAGTCAAGATAGATAAAAATAGGTTGGTAGATGATTAAATATAGAGAGAGAAATACAATAAAAAGAAAATGCAAAAAGGGTAACATGAAAAAACCTTTAACATATTTTCTTAATTAAAAAAATGATCTATTTTTTCAAGAACAGCCCAAAAAAGAAATATGATCAATTAATTAAGGACGAAGAGAGTAATAATCAACCCGCAACTCGAATAACATATGGAAGTTTTCTTTAAGTATATATGTGACCATAATTTGTTGCCACGTGAATATTGTATGCCTTTTCAAATAGGTGTAAATAACCTGTTTTTCAGCGGTATATATTTTTATTATATATAAATAAATAAAAATTGTAGGCTTTTTCATTAAAAATTCAGCAACTACGTTTCACGGTCGAGACTTGGCTTTGTCCACGCAAATGCTTGGAAAGTAGAGAAATATAGTTATTATTATGCGTATGGTAGATTGAATGGACAGAAGTGATTCTACAAAAAAGAAAGCATTATATAAATCGGGTTTGTTGGTAGTGTAAGTGGACCAGAGGTGCTATACGGTCAATTTGTTTATAGCACGGTGACGAGGCGTCCAAAATCTCAAGACTTTCAACGTGTTCATCGACCCCATAGGGCCTTCGCTTTGAATAATTCTTGTCTGAATCTCACAGGAAAGATAGAAAAAGGGACCGCAATCTCATTTATTTAAACATGTTCATGTGGTCTTTACGTTAAAATAACATCAAAATTTCCGTATCTTTTTTTTTTTTTTTTTTGTAAAGGTCCTTATCTATACTACCTATAAAAGTATGAATCTTGTAAATCATTTTATTTCATTTTTGTCCTTCGTTAATCACTCCGACAACAATCTTACACTTTCATAAATACTACTCCATTATTATCCTACCCTTTATTAAATATTATTACTCCCTCCGTCCCTTTTTAAGTGAACCATTTTTTTACACGTATATTAAGGATTTAGGTTATATATTGTGTGTCTTTCCCATTTTACCCTTTAGAGAGAGAGGGGAAAAAAGTGGGCCATGAGAGAGAAAATTGGTTGGTAGAGTATTAAATGTGGAGAGAGAAATAGTATAAAGTAGTGTAAAGTGGTGGGCCAGGAGAGAGAAAATGAGTTGGTAAAGAATTAATTGTGGTGAGAGAAATAGAATAAAAAATATATAAAAAGGGTAAATATGTAAAAATACCTACAGAATATTTCCTAATTTGGAAGTGATCACTTTTTGTGGGACGGCCCAAAAAGAAAATTTGATCACTTTTTAAGGGACGGAGGGAGTATTAATTACTCATTTTGTAATCATTTTCGGAATGATTATTTCAATGACAATACTATTATCCTACCCTCCGTTAGTTATTTCAATGACAATCCTACCATTCCCTAATTAGTTTTTTTGTAATGCGTTCAAGAAACATTAAGTCATAAATTTAATCTAAACTTACATTTACACATTGGGAAACAAAATGTGTGGTTGCGAAAAATATATTTATATGTGTGTGTGTGTGCGCGCGCGCGCGCGCGCGTGTGTCTGCTACCTATAAAAGTATGAATGTCGTAAATTATTTTTAGACCATTATGTCCTCTATTAATTACGTCAATTACATTATTAACGTTCTTTTATTACTCCATTTTAAATTTTGATGAAATTAAAAGAACATTGGACAATGATTATATTCTATACATTGAAAAATGAAAAGTGCGATGAGAAAGAAAAACATAACAAAAACAATTCCTTTATTATTCTATTTTTAATTTGGCTAAAATAAAATAAACATTATGTATTGAACTGGTTAATGAGAACTGTAATTTTTTTTCCTTGCATTTTTAGGTTAGCAACCAATTAACCAACAGAAAAACTGAAAAACAAATACAAAATAAAAAAACTGAAATACGAAAAAATCAATTAAGAAACAAAAAATTTTTAGAAAAAAAAAACGAAAAAAAGGGTTAAATATGTATTAAGAAACAAGGCTTCCATATGGTGCCAATTTGAACTGAAAATATGTTTGGTTATTGCAGTTGAAGACCGGGTAGTAATCATTTTCGATTTTGCCTTCCGTTAGTTATACTTTACCCTTCTCTAATTAGTTTTTTTG
Source organism: Escallonia rubra (assembly GCA_033065855.1). NCBI lineage: Eukaryota > Viridiplantae > Streptophyta > Magnoliopsida > Escalloniales > Escalloniaceae > Escallonia > Escallonia rubra. Next base: position 11,791 of record JAVXUO010001247.1, read on the forward strand.
TAATGCGTTTAAGGAACATTAGGTCATAAATTTAATCTAAACCTATATTTACACATTAGGAAACAAAATGTGTGGCTGCGAAAAATATATTTATTTACATGTGTGTGTGTGTGTTTATACTACTTATAAAAGTATGAATGTTGTAAATAATTTTTGGACGATTATGTTCTATGTTAATTACGTCAATTACATTCTTACCCTTCTTTTATTACTCTCTTTTAAATTTTGACGAAATTAAAAGAACATTGGGTAATGAATATATTCTATATATTGGAAAATGAAAAGTGTGATGAGAAAGAAAAACTGAACAAAGAAATTCATTTATTATTCTCTTTTTAATTTGGTTAAAATGAAATAAACGTTAGATATTGAACTGGTTAATGAGAATTGAGATTTTTTTTTCTTGCATTTTTAGGTTAGCAAACAATTAATCAATTGAAAAACTGAAAAATAAAAACAAAATAAAGAAACTGAAATACGTGAAAAATCAATTAAGAAACAAAAAATTGTTAGAAAGACAAATACAGAGAAAAAAACGAAAAAGGTTAAATATGCATAAAAAAACAAGGCTTACATGTGGTGCCAATTTGAACTGAAAATATGTTCGGTTATTGCAATCGAAAATCGGGTGTTTTGCATTTTTTATTGATGAAATGCAAAGTACCTGGTTTTGAAAATTACAAATCTTAACTATAAACAAATTTAACAGATTATAAAAATAAAGACGTAGATTTATTTTTTTAATTTCTCAATTTGCTTTTATTTTCAATAGTAGTATCAAATATTTCTTCAATCCAGAAGCCTACAAAGAATATTTCAAAATATTGAACTGATTACAATTGCGAATATCAAATATATATTTCTTCTAAAACAAGTCACAAAAGACATAAGAACATAATCGAATTACATTATTTTGATAAAAAATAATAATATCACTTCAGATATTACCCTTGACTATATCCACGTGCAACGCACGTGCTCTATACTAGTTTCATTAAAAGCGCAAATTGGTAATTACAAATTAATTGGGACTCGGTCCCAAATCTAACAAAACTTTGAAAAGCTTCAACATGTTTCAACAATATCAATTTCAAAGCAACAATATACTATCTTGAACACCCTATGTATGAGAGCATATGCTATTATGCCATCAGCATCGTATAATTTTCAAAGGGATTCAGATGACAACGCCATTGGAACAAGCTCTAAAAACTGGATATCCTCCACGATCTACTCGCTCCGAGGAGATAATCAGTAAAGTTCATTCTATTTCCATATCCACATCTCACTGCCAATCACAAATTTCTGTCATAGCTCCTCAATGCAACCCAACAAATCTTGGTAATCTTCGGCTAACTCAAGACCCAAGTTAAAATAACACCTCGTGAAGCCCCCTAGACTCCATTGTTGTGGCCTTACCAACTACTTATCTCCTACAATGAAGGCATTACTTCCTTATTGATACGCAACCCACGAAATTGGGAGGCCTACGCCCCATAGAAATTGTCTACTTGAGACTGGCAGGCACGCAAGTCAGATCATCCCGCCGATGTCAGCTGGACTTTTGATAAACATGCGCTCACTAACCCCCTGAAAAGAACACATAATGAAAACTGCCGGCTGCACAAGGGAACAAGGCAGAATAAAAGGTGTGCACCACCTGGTTTGATCCAAACTCTAGCATCTGTAGCAAGCAATGAATCTCAGAAACAATATTCCGTATCCAAAGATTTCCGTATCTTCAATTTTCCCCTTCTTTATAATATCACGGAATTTGTTTAAGCGGGTGAGAATGATTTTTGACTCTATTTATGTGTGACATTAATTACTTACTCAATTATTAAAACTTGGTTTTGTGACGGAAATTATTTGATTAACATTTGTTTAACTAGGGTTAGAATTTAGTTTATCTCTATTGTATGTTGGAGATCTACTTTACAATGTTAAAAGATCTCTCTTGAAGCACTAAAAATAAAAATAAAAAATCTCTCTTGCACCTTACGCTCTAGCATTAAAAACTACCCACAGTGTATCCACTCTCGACCCGAAACGATGCAACTCAAAGCTAGTTCCACACACGGCCAACGTAGTCCGAAAACCCGATACACTACTCGGGGCTCAACAATAACCCACAATGGATATTAATTCCCATAAAACATTTTTATGGTTTAAAAAAACATATAAAATGAAAATATAAATTTTCGAGTATTTTTGAATTAAAAATAAATTCTGTAAATGCGTAAAAGCCCATATATATCCATAATTGTTTCTAGCTGAAATAAATTCCCATAATTTTTTGTAATAGCTTTTAAATATGTATAAAAATTATATAAATTGAATTTAGAATTTAAAAGGCATTAAAACTATTTTTAATGTATTCGTTTTGCAAAAACCAATGGGATACGAAAACTATAGCAAATCAACTCTAAAAGTCAGCAAACTTAATCTGGGACTTTTTTATATTAGAAAAACATTACTCAAATTTTTCGAGAACATTTTCATGAGTTAAAGGCTCTAAAAGAAGTTTACAAATCTAAGCTTACAGAAAATACTAAAAATACACACGATTTCAGAAAATTATGAAATTTTGCCCACAAATTCTAATATTGCCTAGTGTATTATAGTATAAAGTCTTACGTGCTAACAATAACTGTGCCGTAGCATATGCTCCTGCCGAACTTAACGTCAACCCGTTCCCGATCCGAACTTTCCTTGTTTTTCCCTCAGCACTCAATTTCTCACTCATTCACGGACCACTCACCACTCACGAGCCTCACATACACCCACCATTATTCACTCCAGACACACACTCACCCCCACATATCAAACACAAGCCACACTACAAGAAAAATAGTCTTTAGCGACGGATAACAATCTGTCGCTAATATATATATATTTAGTGACGCACAGAACCGTCATTAAAGATCCGTCAGTAAAGATTTTTACCGGCGGAAAGTATCCGTTGGTAAAAATGTTTAGCGACGGATATTCACGATGGACTTTTACCGACGAAATATCTGTCGCTAAAAATTTTCCCAAATTTTCTATTTTCGATCAAAAGTTTTAAATGTTTTTTGAAAAATATTTAACGACGGGGTTGTGGCGACGGAATGCATTCCGTCACTAAAAAGTGGTTGCTAAAGTTATTGTTTAATGTGACAAACGTTTAGCGATGGATAAAAGTCATTTCAAAATTTTTAAAAACGACTTTTAACGATGACATTTTTAGCGACGGTGTGTTTCCGTCGTTAAAAGTATTGACATTTAAACTAATTTTCTTCTCTCTTTCTCCCCTCCGCTTTCTCTCTCTCTCTATTTTTGCCGACGCCATCGTCTGTCCTCCGTCCACTGCCATCGTCCCCATCCCGCCATCATCCTCCGTCCACCGCCACCGTACGTCCTCGTCGACACCCCATCCCTGCCACCGTCCTCATCGCCAACATCTCCACCCACACCACCACTCCTACCGTTTGGCATCTGTCAATACCGCCGCCCACCGCCCTTGCTCCACTTATACGTATTTAATTTTTTTATCATTATAATCACATGTTATTGTTATATTTTTTTTACATTGTATTATAATTTTTGTAGTTGTTGTTACATGTTATCTATACCATATACTAGTGTTTCAACCACCACTGCTCACCGGTCGCCTCACAGACTACCACTAAATTGAATTTTACTTTTCATAATCTGTACTTCATCCTTCTGTATTCATTTTGGTTTTGTCGTGATATTCATGTTATAAATATTGTGGTCGATGGCGATGTTGGTCTGTGGTGGTGTTTTTCGGTTTGGGGTTTGGTGTTTTGCGGCAGTGATGGGTTCAATTGTGGTGGTGCTGCAACTGGATACCATAGGCACACAATGTCGCAATTGCAATGATCGCTACTGGCAATGTATACCATAGGCACGATGGTCATCTCTGTGCATTTGGGGGTTTGTTTTAGGGGGAGGCAGACGGGGTATATTTGTGTGTGTCGTGTGTATGTGTCTTTGTCTACGGGTGATGAGCTATGCGGTGGTGGAAGGGTGGTAAGACCTGGGCTGGGTTGGTTAGGGGAGGCTTTTGTGGGTGTGTCTAACAACTTTGTGTCGTGTTTATGGGTGTGGGTGTCTGCCCATGGGTGTGTGGTCGGTGCATGGTAGGGGGTTGCGCGACGATGAAAGGGTTGGTGATTGGGTGATGGAGACGGGGGATTGTTGGCAGCAACATCATCAAAGTTTAAAGGGAAACAATAAAACATAGGACCATTTTAGTAACATCTTACTTAAATCCGCTGTTAAACCATAGGACCATTTTATATTTCATGCTACGCGTGGTAGAATGTTTTAAAATTTTGCATGGATTATAGACGAAAATTGAGACTGGTTCTTATACTTAGTAGGCTTTATTCTTCTTCATAAAATACTTTTTTAAATTGAATATCAAGCTTTAACATTTTTTAATTTGATATGAGGTATATTTCTGTGATTGAACCATTTAGTCACCAAACTTTGATTGTTCATGCATCAATTGTACTTTCTTTATGCTAACTTAATTGGCAATATGATATTTGATTAGAGCTCTATTGATCTTTGCATAATTGACCTTTTCCTTTTTGACTCGCTAACAATGGAGGTCTTGGCAATGAAGTTGCAATGTATGTGTATAAAACACTTCAATTAGCTTAAGATGTGCTCATAATTTGATCTTCCCATCATTTTCATCAGTTAAGATGTTGTTTTGATGTTTTTAGTACGTGTTCAAGTTCAATAGGATCAAAGAGGTAAGTAGAGTTTTTAGTATCTTGATTTTATACTTTTTAGTCCCGAGACGACAAGTTTTATGATAAAGAAGTCAATAAATGATAATACTAAACATGATTTACTCTCTTTATTCTGCAAAGGTAATTAACTATAATTAATCCTAATTAACACCGATTCACCCTAATTAAACCTAGTTAACCCCGATCAACCCTAATTTACCCTAATTAACTGTAATTAACTTTGATTCACCCTAATTAAACCTAATTAACTATTATTAAACCTAAATAACCCTGATTAACGCTAAGTAAACATAATTAACCCCGATTAACCATAATTAATCCTAACTAAACTATAATTAAACCCTATTAATATATTCCTAATTAACCCTAATTATCCGATCCTAAATACAATCTAACCCTAACTATATACTTAAACCCTGGATTCAATCCCAGGTAGGACAATATCAACTCTGCTCGTGAACTCAATGAATTCTAAAGTGCCTCAATCCTAATTAACCCTAATTAACACATTAACTCTAATTAACCTTAACTATCTCTTACTTAAGCCCTAAGTTACAATAAATAAGTCTAATTAAACCAAATTAACTCTAGTTAACCCTATTTAGGTCGAATTAGCCCTAATCGGCTCTAATTAGCCCTAATTAAAACTGATTAACCCTAGTTAACATTAATTAACCCTAATTTACTGTTAATTTAATCTCTAATTAGCCCTAATCACCGCTGATTAACCTAATTAAATCCTGATAAATCGTAGACAAACCCTAAATAAACCCGATTAGGGTAATTAACTGTAATATGTTCTAACTAGGCTAAATTAGCCCTAAGTAGCCCGAATTAATCCCTGAATAACACTAATTGAGTCTAATTAAACGTAATTAACTGTAATCAACCCTAAATAGCTTGAATTGCCCTAATTAACACATTAACTCGATATTTTTACCTTAATTAGCTATTATCTATTTAGGTTCGGTACAAAATCATTTGGTTATAGTGAACTTGAGCAGAGAAATTAAATCGTCATTCCTAAATCTTTTAATATCTAACGATCCACCAAATCAGGATTCTCAAGTAAACCCGGTGCTTTTGATTGGTAAGTTATAGACTCAAAAATTTTCCTTAACGCGTCATGTTAAACAATCTCGTCTTAGATCTTATCATCCGAGACTTCCGATAATTTTTTTGGCTCGCAACTCTCCATGTCTGTAGAAGAGAAGACAAAAGGTCTTTCTCATCCTGTCTCAGATATTACCTGCCCTCCATTGTTCGGGAGGTAATTAGATGGTAAATATGCACAATTTTCTTCTGACCTATGCCCGACATATGGCTTGCCTTTCAACTGATGGGTCCAACCAATATCAAGCAAAACAACTCTCGACGCCCCAACCAAGGCCGATTAGGGCTAATTCGAGCTAAATAGGGTTAATGCTAATGAGGGCTAATTCGACCTAAATGAGGTTTGAAAGGCAAGCTATGTGGGACAAAAATTTGGTTAGGGTGTCGAGATTTGTGTTGCTTGATATTGGTTGCAATCCATCAGTTGAAAGGCAAGCCATACGTCGGGCATACGGGATTGGTCTGAAGAAAACTGTGTGTATTTATCATCTAATTACCTCAGAAACAATGGAGGGCAGGAAATGTCTGCGACAGGCTGAGAAAGACCTTTAATTTGTCTCAGAAAGTCTTCTTTTCTGCCGACATGGAGAGTTGCGAGCCAAAAGTGTTATCTGAAGTCCGGGAAGATAAGATCTTAGACGAGATAGTTCAACATGGCGAGTTAAGGGAAATTTTTGAGTCCATTACTTACCAACCAAAAGCACCGGGTTTACTTGAGAATCCTGATTTGGTGGATCGTTAGATATTAAAGGATTTAGGAATGATGATTTTCTCTGCTCAAGTTCACTATAAGCAAATGATTTTGTACCGAACCTAAATAGATAATAACTAATTAATTAGTTGAACATGCCGAGTTAATGCGTTAATTAAGGGCAATTAGGGTAATTAGAGCTAATTAGGGTTGATTACAGTTAATTGCGTTTAATTAGACTCAATCAGTGTTATTCTGGGATTAATTAGGGCTAATTCAGGCTACTTAGGGTTAATTGAGCCTAATTAGAGCATATCATAGTCAATTACCCTAGTTGGGTTTAATTAGGGTTTGTCTACGATTTATTAGGATAATCAGGGTTTAATTAGGTTAATCAGCGGTGATTAGGGCTAATTAGAGATTAAATTAACAGTAAATTAGGGTTAATTAGTGACTAGGGCTAATCGAAGTTAGTTGGGTTTAATTAAGAATAATTACTGTAAACTAGAGTTTAATTAGGGTTAATCAGTTTTAATTAGGCCTCGTATGCGGCCTCCCCGGTATGACTACACGTGCCGTGATAGGAGTGTCCCCACCCCATGCTGCATCTCCACAGACACAGACATCGACCGTGGAGCGCTAGTCCTTACATGAGGACGAGGTCCGTCGCATTGTTGCGGAGGTTTATAGGATGATCACGGCGCATAATCGGGTACAACCACTATATACGTTTAATTAGTGAACAATACATATGATTGCTATCGAGATTAATGCATTCGTTCCTTTACAAGCAGGGCACTGCTGCTGGACATGCCGAGCTTGTACTCCTGTAACAACCCGAAATTCTCGGATCGTTAACCGATCAATCCATCAAATCTCAACTGTTCAATTTATTAATTTCCAATGATGATAACCCAACAACATCCATGTCAGAGCACTACAATCCATCAAGTGTCTTAACAAACCGTCCCAAAACAATAGTAAAGTACTTAAATTATTAAATTACATAACGGTTCTCTAACAAGGCTAAAAAATAATAATGTAAAAACATAAACTACTTTGAAGTTCAAGCTTGTCCGTCCCGAAATCTTACTGACAGTTATTTCCTGCAGAAAGGAACAGAAAAAGAGAGTGAGCTTTCGAGAGCTCAGTAAGGTCGCTCAACATTTAGTAGGGATTACAACGATTTGGTCAGAAGGTTATATCAATGACAGTATAGAAACAATATTCTCAAAGTTCTCAATTCAAGATTCAATAAATACACTTTCGATTTCACTGAAGCAATACAGATGATATTGGACATGAGTATATTGCAAAGCCACACAGGCAGTGCAGGGTAACACTTAGCAAAGCCACACAGGCAGTGCTTAATAACAATATGGTTACATATGCATATGAACACTAGCTAGACCCTCAAGGTACTAGCATTTCCCGACAATAACAGACCATCCTTATATCACCCCCGATACAGACCATCCTTATAACTGCTCAATACACTACCTCATGCCAATATGCAGAATGCAATAAACGATATTACAATGAACAAATCGACACTCAAAGAGAAATAAGTACTGAGCATCGAATGAGATTTTCAATAAACGTGCCAGGCTCAAACAAAGGTTATTAATGACAAACGATACAATTTCATCACAATTATAATTGAGTCCAAAGAAATAACGATAGCAAATCAGAATAACATATGAATCAAATAGAGGAGTTAGGTTCGGATGAAATTCCCTTACCTCGATCCAAGCGCTGAAGCTAAAACGCTTTCGAACAAATCCTCGAAGTTAACCTAGGTTGGCAAAGTCATTTATCAAAACACTTATTCATGCCACTACATTAAAATCTTAATATAATTATCCATAGCGTACCCATTTCTCTACCCGGATATGATGAAACTCGGAGCGGTTTCTCACACGGCCAACCTACCCCGACGTTCGTCACACGTCCCGAGACTCAGAAATATCCCAAAAATATCCTAATCGTTCTTTAAACATTATTTATGACTTAATATAGCATATGGAATAAAAATATAATTTTTGAATATTTTTTATTAATTTCGAATTAAAAATAATTTTCTTAAATACACTAAAACCAATAAATTGCCATAATTTCTTCTAGTTGGAAATAAAGGCTTATAATTTTTGTAACAGATTTAGAGGACTTATAAAAATTATAAAAATTGAAATCAGAAATTAAAAGGCATGAAAACTATTTTCAAAAGTTTCATTTTGTTAAATTCAATGCGATAGAGAAATGATAGTAAACGAACTCTAAAAATCACCAAATTTACACTGAGTCTTTATTATACTATAAAAGCATTACTATAATTCTTCCTAGAACATTTTCAGGGTTTAAAGGCTTCAAAAGAGTTTTACCATTTTAAGCTTACAGAAAATATTACAAATACATATGATCTCAGAAAATTATGAAATTTTACCAGTAATTCTAGCATAATCTCAGGTACTGTACCATAAATTTTCATGTTTTAATATTCACTATACGCTATCCAAAATGCGTAACGAGCCTAACATTATCCGTATACACACACATGAGTACACAGCTCACTAACACACGCACCCAGCACACACATGCACTCAGTACACCCTCCATTCACACATCCAAGACACAGCAACAAACCCATCAACTCCATCTTCTTCTTCACCTCTTCATAACCACTGCACACACTCACCCACATATATGTACACAGCACATACCCTTTCACACACATCACACAGGCACACTAAGATGAAAATCTACCCACACTCACACGGTTTGCACTCATGCACACCTCACGCAACATTCTTCATCTCACACTGCAGTGCTCTCTCTCTCTCTCTCTCTTTCCCCTTCTTTTCATTTCACTCACCCACTTGCACTCAAGATCTTCACACAATCAGGTTCACATTTGAACCTCAAAACACCCTGCTTCTCACACCCACTGCCGTCTCCTGGCTCATTCATCTGCTTACCCCCCCACACACATCACAGGTTCCTCTCCTCTCTCTTTTAACACCACTAACACATATAGATATACCCATATATACACACGGTCACACCCATCGCAAGGCACAGAGCCAGCCCCTTTTTCTTCTTCCATTTCACCCATCTAACCTCAAGCACACACTCACATCATGCCTGCACTACCCAGGTAAAATTCCCATCTCACTCACTGTATACATCTCACACATTCAAGAATTAAACCCATTAAGCACCCTACACTACACCAGTTCACCATACCAAAAGGCACACAGAAATTCACTCACGGAACACACGCAAATGCGCCACAGATGCACAGCTCACCGCAATTCATACATGAGCATATACACGGCTGTGCCTAGCAATCCACACACCACGGCATGCGTACACTCCCAGTCACTCAGCCCAGATCAGAAGTGGAAGTTTCCATACAGTCCCTTTCTTTTGCACCAGTTCCACGCACAATGAACACCAGCACCTCACAGCTTCCCTTTTCCCTGTACTTTGCCACATTTTGCAACCACAACACAGTCACATGTAAACACCAAACACACTCACCGCACTCTCAAACACCCGTACACTTAGGCATAGATTCACACAGCTACCTACGTATATAAACCACGTAACCCGCTCACTTACACAATACACAGAAATACATTACCGCTACAATATTACCGAAACCACAAACCCGTATACGATCAATTCCCTGAACCCACTATATGTACCTGTATGTACACTGAAAAAGAACGTAGGTTATTGAAATCTTACCGGAAAGCTTCGCGGAGAGAGTCGATCCCTCTCTCTGATAATCCTTCTCTCTCTACGCGTGGGTGTATGTGGTAGGCGGCCAGAGATACTTTGCTGGCTGCGTTCTCATGAAAAGTGTATATACAATGTGTAAATTAAAACCCTAGTCTGACAGAAAAATAACCCTACTCCTCATTTGTCGCTAAAGCTTCTAACCCAATACTTATAAAAAATATGGTCCATATTAAAATATTTAGGATACGTGATGTGTTAGGAAAATTGATACATGTTTTGCTACGTCATTCTGTTGGACAAATTGTCGCTAGTAAATACACCGTTATCAAAAAGTTTAACTGTCGCTTTAGAAATATATACCAATGCTGAAGATAAATTTATCGTTAAAAGTATACGTTGACGTTAAAAAAAATTAAAAATATATCGTCGCCAAGACAAATTATATCATCAATAAGATGAATTTAAATGTCGCTAAAATGATACTTTAATTTATGAAGAGCACTCTAGTATTCGGGGTATTACATTATCCTCCCCTTTAAGAAATTTCGTTCTCGAAATTTAATGTTCCTTAGTTTGGTGGTTGTATTCATGTCCGAACCTCGGATATCCGTTTTCCATAGACTACCAAGACCATAACTAAATGTTTAAAGTTTAACTAATGTTGTAAATTTTATGTCTATGAAGTTCGGTAATCAAAATCGTGTGATCACTTGAAGGGAACAATATTGCCCATCTCAATTTATTAAACTGTCACCAAAATCAATACCATCAAATAACCTTTGCAGCATATCGCTTTGACTTAGCCAATATAAATTGCAAATTCTAAAAGCATCTAGTGTCACACTAAACTACCTAAACTATAACCATTATACTTTCTCTGAGCACTAGGATATCATACCACTGTTACCGAATCCATCACACTAAAAGTATCACCTTAAAGGACCCAACAATCTAATCAGACACACACATGTATCGCACATCCGTTTGCAATCAGAATCTTTACCGTTCATGGCTTCTATTTGATAGAGCTACTCAAATAAACCCAAAAGATTACAATCTTATCCTTCAAACATCTTCTTTGGTTAATACTTAAGATCCAAGAATTCTTACGTAGGTAACCTGTCCACAATTCACAAATCTCATTCCAATGCTAAACCCTCAAATAAGTCTTCAAAACCTAATACAAGTTTTCAAAGTCCACCCTCGGTCATAGATTATCTTAGGCTTACGAGTCTACAGAATCTGAAACCTAAGCTCTGATACCAACTGTAACAACCCGAAATTCTCGGATCGTTAACCGATCAATCCATCGAATCTCAACTGTTCAATTTATTAATTTCCAATGATGATAACCCAACAACATCCATGTCAGAGCACTACAATCCATCAAGTGTCTTAACAAACCGTCCCAAAACAATAGTAAAGTACTTAAATTATTAAATTACATAACGGTTCTCTAACAAGGCTAAAAAATAATAATGTAAAAACATAAACTACTTTGAAGTTCAAGCTTGTCCGTCCCGAAATCTTACTGACAGTTATTTCCTGCAGAAAGGAACAGAAAAAGAGAGTGAGCTTTCGAGAGCTCAGTAAGGTCGCTTAACATTTAGTAGGGATTACAACGATTTGGTCAGAAGGTTATATCAATGACAGTATAGAAACAATATTCTCAAAGTTCTCAATTCAAGATTCAATAAATACACTTTCGATTTCACTGAAGCAATACAGATGATATTGGACATGAGTATATTGCAAAGCCACACAGGCAGTGCAGGGTAACACTTAGCAAAGCCACACAGGCAGTGCTTAATAACAATATGGTTACATATGCATATGAACACTAGCTAGACCCTCAAGGTACTAGCATTTCCCGACAATAACAGACCATCCTTATATCACCCCCGATACAGACCATCCTTATAACTCCTCAATACACTACCTCATGCCAATATGCAGAATGCAATAAACGATATTACAATGAACAAATCGACACTCAAAGAGAAATAAGTACTGAGCATCGAATGAGATTTTCAATAAACGTGTCAGGCTCAAACAAAGGTTATTAATGACAAACGATACAATTTCATCACAATTATAATTGAGTCCAAAGAAATAACGATAGCAAATCAGAATAACATATGAATCAAATAGAGGAGTTAGGTTCGGATGAAATTCCCTTACCTCGATCCAAGCGCTGAAGCTAAAACGCTTTCGAACAAATCCTCGAAGTTAACCTAGGTTGGCAAAGTCATTTATCAAAACACTTATTCATGCCACTACATTAAAATCTTAATATAATTATCCATAGCGTACCCATTTCTCTACCCGGATATGATGAAACTCGGAGCGGTTTCTCACACGGCCAACCTACCCCGAAGTTCGTCACATGTCCCGAGACTCAGAAATATCCCAAAAATATCCTAATCGTTCATTAAACATTATTTATGGCTTAATATAGCATATGGAATAAAAATATAATTTTTGAATATTTTTTATTAATTTCGAATTTAAAAATAATTTTCTTAAATAAACTAAAACCAATAAATTGCCATAATTTCTTCTAGTTGGAAATAAAGGCTTATAATTTTTGTAACAGATTTAGAGGACTTATAAAAATTATAAAAATTGAAATCAGAAATTAAAAGGCATGAAAACTATTTTCAAAAGTTTCATTTTGTTAAATTCAATGCGATAGAGAAATGATAGTAAACGAACTCTAAAAATCACCAAATTTACACCGACTCTTTATTATACTATAAAAGCATTACTATAATTTTTCCTAGAACATTTTCAGGGTTTAAAGGCTTCAAAAGAGTTTTACCATTTTAAGCTTACAGAAAATATTACAAATACATATGATCTCAGAAAATTATGAAATTTTACCAGTAATTCTAGCATAATCTCAGGTACTGTACCATAAATTTTCATGTTTTAATATTCACTATACGCTATCCAAAATGCGTAACGAGCCTAACATTATCCGTATACACACACATGAGTACACAGCTCACTAACACACGCACCCAGCACACACATGCACTCAGTACACCCTCCATTCACACATCCAAGACACAGCAACAAACCCATCAACTCCATCTTCTTCTTCACCTCTTCATAACCACTGCACACACTCACCCACATATATGTACACAGCACATACCCTTTCACGCACATCACACAGGCACACTAAGATGAAAATCTACCCACACTCACACGGTTTGCACTCATGCACACCTCACGCAACATTCTTCATCTCACACTGCAGTGCTCTCTCTCTCTCTCTTTCCCCTTCTTTTCATTTCACTCACCCACTTGCACTCAAGATCTTCACACAATCAGGTTCACATTTGAACCTCAAAACACCCTGCTTCTCACACCCACTGCCGTCTCCTGGCTCATTCATCTGCTTACCCCCCCACACACATCACAGGTTCCTCTCCTCTCTCTTTTAACACCACTAACACATATAGATATACCCATATATACACACGGTCACACCCATCGCAAGGCACAGAGCCAGCCCCTTTTTCTTCTTCCATTTCACCCATCTAACCTCAAGCACACACTCACATCATGCCTGCACTACCCAGGTAAAATTCCCATCTCACTCACTGTATACATCTCACACATTCAAGAATTAAACCCATTAAGCACCCTACACTACACCAGTTCACCATACCAAAAGGCACACAGAAATTCACTCACGGAACACACGCAAATGCGCCACAGATGCACAGCTCACCGCAATTCATACATGAGCATATACACGGCTGTGCCTAGCAATCCACACACCACGGCATGCGTACACTCCCAGTCACTCAGCCCAGATCAGAAGTGGAAGTTTCCATACAGTCCCTTTCTTTTGCACCAGTTCCACGCACAATGAACACCAGCACCTCACAGCTTCCCTTTTCCCTGTACTTTGCCACATTTTGCAACCACAACACAGTCACATGTAAACACCAAACACACTCACCGCACTCTCAAACACCCGTACACTTAGGCATAGATTCACACAGCTACCTACGTATATAAACCACGTAACCCGCTCACTTACACAATACACAGAAATACATTACCGCTACAATATTACCGAAACCACAAACCCGTATAGGATCAATTCCCTGAACCCACTATATGTACCTGTATGTACACTGAAAAAGAACGTAGGTTATTGAAATCTTACCGGAAAGCTTCGCGGAGAGAGTCGATCCCTCTCTCTGATAATCCTTCTCTCTCTACGCGTGGGTGTATGTGGTAGGCGGCCAGAGATACTTTGCTGGCTGCGTTCTCATGAAAAGTGTATATACAATGTGTAAATTAAAACCCTAGTCTGACAGAAAAATAACCCTACTCCTCATTTGTCGCTAAAGCTTCTAACCCAATACTTATAAAAAATATGGTCCATATTAAAATATTTAGGATACGTGATGTGTTAGGAAAATTGATACATGTTTTGCTACGTCATTCTGTTGGACAAATTGTCGCTAGTAAATACACCGTTATCAAAAAGTTTAACTGTCGCTTTAGAAATATATACCAATGCTGAAGATAAATTTATCGTTAAAAGTATACGTTGACGTTAAAAAAAATTAAAAATATATCGTCGCCAAGACAAATTATATCATCAATAAGATGAATTTAAATGTCGCTAAAATGATACTTTAATTTATGAAGAACACTCTAGGATTCGGGGTATTACAACTCCCCTCCCCTACTCTGTTAATGTACCCCGCTCCCGTGCCTTCCTGATTTTGTATACACACTACAAGAAAAAGGGTCTTTAGCGACCGCGCCTGGCGGTCGCTAAAGACCCTTACGCGGTCGCTAAAGGGTTTTAGCGACCGCGTAAGGGCGGTCGCTATAGCCCAGGTCGCTAAATTTTAACGACCGCATTTTAATTTCGGTCGCTAAATTTAGCGACCGCGTTGACTATATTTAGCGACCGCCCTTAGCGGTCACTAAATATTTATTAATTTAACAATTATGTTTTTTAATTATTTTTTATTAAATTATATTTATATATTTAGCGACCGAATTAGCGACCGCGACCGGCGATCGCTAAATAATTTAATTTTTTTTTAAAAAAATAATTAAAAAATTTAGCGACCGCGTTTTTTTAATTTAGCGACCGTATATTGCGGTCGCAAAACCTGGCTTTGCAAAAAAAAAATAATTTCAGGTCAGATAACCTGTCGCAAAACTAATATCAATTCCAATCCAATCGATCCAAAAACCAATTTAACCTCTGTTGAAACGCTTTTGAATGAATGCGTTGAAAGCTTTCAACGCATTCATTCAAAACCGTTTTACCGCCTGTCCCGCATTCATTCAAACAGCTACTCACATTCATCAAAGTATAGATAAACGTTAACATATGCATTAAAATAATATAATTCATACAGTTAAGTACTGATGATCAATTCAAAACAAGAAAATAACATTCATGGCAGATGAACCTAACCAAACCCCTATCTAAATCACTCGTCGATAGAACAACCAGCCCCGTCATCATCTTCTTCATTCCTCGATGATGAAGGCACGTTTGATCCAACAACATCTTCATCGCCCCGGGGGTCACCAGCACTGAGATTATCGGTATTGCCCTGCACAAAGCCATACAAATGATTCAACATCATATATCTAATCAAGATCACATATAGAGCACAAAATACAGCAGGATATTGAGAAAATTTGTATTACATGTAGTTTGGGGTCCTTTATAATTACATAACTGTCACCGAGCATCATCCGCATGCGCGCATCAAACATTGTATTGAAGCACTCTGCCAACGTCGCAGCCATAGTCGTCGCGTCTGCCCGAGGACCGGTACAACTCGTCTCGCCTGACGATGATGGTCTGTCTGCTAACAACGCTCGAGCGGACTGACGAGGGTGGCCGAGTATACGGTCCTTCCTAGGACCCCCAGTCGCGTCTGACCACAACGACATATCGTCCACCGTCTGGCTGGGAGTTGGCCTGAACTCTCTCTTTAAATAAACTCTGTATAAGAAAACAACAAAAATGTTAGAGAAATTCTATTGGCCACAATCGCAAAAAATGCAATAGGAATACAAAAGTATTGCTTCGTTACGTGCTCACCGCAAACTGCTCGGCGCTCTTAGACACCCACTTCCCATCACTATTCTGGTGTGTGCGCTGAAAATGGCGGAGCTTCGTAGGGGGCCTCCTGTCAGGGTCCTACTCTGTCAACCTCAGCTCGTGCACGGCAAATGGACGGGAACCAGCACTGTGCTTTATCTTCTTCTCGCTTTGAGTCATCTCCGTGCCTCGCTCACTCAGCTTCGCCCAGTCTGGAGTACTCCAATGCGACACCAGCTCCCTCCACATGGTTCTAGAGAAGTACTCGGGATTGTGGTCCCTGGTCATAGATATATCTGTCGTACCCGCCCGAGCTAGCGCCCACCTTCTCGCATTCAGCATCCATTTCTTGTAGTTCTCGGCACAATGCCACTCCCACGCCTGCCTCCCGAGTTCTCGCTCACTGTCCGACTCAAATGTGAAATAGTCCTGAACATAATTCAACACAATTAAAAAACACAGTTAGCAAGAAAAATTCAGCGATAATGTACTTCTAAAACCACAAAAGTAAAGCATATAAAAAATTATGCGCTCCTTACCAAAAACTTCCCCCAAACAAGCTCTTTGTCTGATTCCGTCCACATCCCCCACGTCGCATAAGGCTGTGGGAGGTGAGCCTTGATAATAGGACTGATCTTGGTCCTAACACAATCCTCAACAAAACTAATTACAAGAAATCACAGAGAGATACATCAATCCCAATATAAGTGCATATTACAATAGAATTGAGATTTGAAAATTAAATACATACTAATTGTTTCGGACATGAGCAGTAATCCTCTGCTCCGAGGTGGCTGGAAGAGGTATTCCACGGGTGATACTTCGCGGTACAAATGAACTAGACACTGCAGATGATGAAAAAAGAAATCATTATATTTATATATATTGCAAGTAATTGCTTTCAATCCGACACAAAACTAATATCGTCTCACCATGGCCTGAAGCAACTGATGACGATGACGGCTGCTCAGTAGTAGTCGCATCACCAATCCTAGGTAGGGGGGCTGACTGTGCCAAATCAGCTCCGCGACGGCCACCTCCACAACCTCGGGGTGCACTGGATCTCGGCATATCTACAATGTAGTTCGCCCGAATAATAAACAACTTAAGTGCAAAACTTAGTATGCTAACAATGTGGCACTGCCGACTATAAAAGACAACCCAAATTAAATAGTCAACCACCATCAATTAATAAGCAATTCAATTTAAATAATAAACAGGCATGTCTAAAAGTACATTGACCTCATATATTTTTTACTCTACACAGTCAATCACTATCACTAATAGACAACAGAACGTCTTCCTCCTCGTCGTCATCTTCGTCCCCTTGATCTTCATCGTCTTCTTCTTCGTCATCAACGTCTTCCTCAATATCGTCGTCGTCGTCATCGTCATCACCATCATCATCACGGATGGCTTCGGCATCGACCTCTTCTCCAGCATGGCCTAAATCGCAAAGAGAGGCTCATCGATAACATCGTTATTGTCCTGAAGCGGTATCACTGTGGGAGCATCATCCTCTTGGTACATCTCAACGAACACATCATCATCAACAAAGCCTCTTTTGGTCTTGATAACAGTATGCCAATTTGGATCATTCTTTGTCACACCCTTTGCATAGAAGACCTGCGTTGCCTGAGCTGCAAATACAAATGGTTCGTAGGATCCGAGCCTTGACCTCATATTAACGTCTACAATCCCATGTCGACTAACTCGAATACCAGCTGTAATGTCAAACCATTTGCACCTGAACATTACCAGTCGATTACCGCTGCCATAATAGTCTAGTTCAACAACCTCCTCCAACTGCCCATAAAAATCACGTTCGCTATCATTATAACAGTCACCTTTAATCAAAACTCCACTGTTTTGGATTTGTTTAGTAAGGTCAACTTCCATCGTGTTAAACCTAAATCCGTTGACAATGTACCCTTTATGACATGATACTAATCTACTTGGGCCAGTAGCAAGCAACTTGAGACGGACATCAACTCCATCATGGACGGTCTACAACAACAAACAATTTGCACAGAGTATTAGCTTATTACATGCGGTCTATATTAGAAATGAACTGTAGGTTTTAGAACTTACGCGCCGTCGGAACCACTCAGGGAACGCGTTGTTTCGTAATTTTTCAAGTTGTCCATCTGATATCCCAGGGTTTGCTAATAACGCTTCCTCATCGTATTCACTGCATGTTATATGGCATCGTCGTTATATTATGTTAGTAAATACTATGAGAATGAAGGTATCTACGCAACTACTTACACTATGAATGGTGTAACTTCAGTGCAATTCATGAGAGCGTACAATGTTGCGGCAATATACTCCTCCTCGGATAGATATCGACCGCTGCTTGCTCCAAGTGCACGACCAAGATGCTTGAATATGGAAAGATGCTCATCGAATTCTGTGTCGACACTATTGTCATTGCGACCAAGTCGATTCATCTTTGTATCAACATCAGTCTCAAAGTAAAGGGAACAAAAGTTGGTAAGCTCCTCAAGGGTGTAAGCCTCTGCAATTGAACCTTCAACCCGGGCTTTGTTTCGCACCTTTTTCTTAAGGTCAAACATATACCGATGTCAGAAATAAGGATTGATTTCAGTAATCAACGCACGTGTGCAAGTATGAAATACAATTTAAAGATGGATGGGTGACATCACCTCTCAAATGGATACATCCAACGATACTGCACAGGTCCATCCACTCTAGCCTCATATGCTAAGTGAATGGTCAAATGCTCCATCGAGTCAAAGAAGGACGGGGGAAAGATTTTCTCTAACTTGCACACTGTCTCAATAATGTTTTTCTCAAGAATCTTAACATCACTCTCTCGGAGCACCTTTGAGCACAAATCCCTGAAGAAATGACTAAGTTCAGTCAATGCTTCATTTACTGGTTTCAGCAAGAGGTCACGAAAGACAATTGGTATAAATCTTTCCATGAATACATGACAATCGTGACTCTTTAGACCATAAAACCTACAATCTGCAAGGTTGCAACAGCGTGATATATTAGATGCATAGCCATCTGGCAGCTTCAACAGTTTAACCCACTCGCACACCTGTTGTATATGCTTTTTATCCAATGTATATACTGCTTTCGGCAAAACCAACTTACCATTAACCATTTGTGGATGCAATTCACGCCGTATACCCATCACCTGCATATCTATGCGTGTTTTTAAGTGATCCTTTGATTTGCCCTTGACATTCATGACTGTATTAAACACATTTTCGAAAACATTTTTCTCAGTGTGCATAACATCGAGATTGTTGCGCAGAAGGAGGGTCGGCCAATAAGGCAGCTCCCAAAAGATGCACATTTTCTTCCAGTTGTGTTTTTTTTCCAAAGCCATGAAGTTTTAGACTAGCACCACACTTTCCAAATGGTACCGCATCCATGTCAAGGTCCTTTACGCACATATACACTTCCTCGCCAGACAATCTGTCACGTGTTTCTAGGCGAAGCTCCATAGTTTTATCAAACTTATCTTTTTGCCTTCGAAATGGATGATTAGGCGATAAGAATTGTCTGTGACACCCCCAAAAGGAAGGCTTTCCCCCGTGCTTTAAGGTGAAAGCCTTACTCACTTCCATACAATAAGGACATGCCAACCTACCGTGTGTACTCCACCCACACAACATACCGTATGCAGGGAAGTCATTGATAGTCCACATGACTGTTGCCCTCAAGTTGAAGTTCTGTTTAAGAGATGCATCAAATGCTGGGGCTCCAACTTCCCACAGATTTTTTAATTCATCGATCAACGGCCGCAAGTACACGTCTATATTTCTACCCGGGCTCGTAGGCCCAGGAATGAGTAATGATAAAAACATGAATTGTTTCTTCATACACATGTCCGGAGGAAGGTTATACGGGACAATGATCACAGGCCATGTAGAGTAGGGTGTGCTAGAGTGCCCAAAAGGATTAAACCCATCGGTAGCGAGCCCAAGTCGCACATTTTGAACTTCTTCAGCAAAAGATGGGTGTCGATAATCAAATTCCTTCCATGCCTCTCCATCGGCAGGGTGTCTTAATAAATCGGGAACTTTGCTGCGGACGTGGCTATGCCATCTCATGTGCTCTGCCGTTTTAGAAGAGTAATACAACCTTTGAAGCCTTGGTGTCAGCGGGAAGTACCGCAATATCTTCCATGCTATCTTTCTTTTATTCCCACTGGTCTGTTTATATCTTGCGTGGCCACAAACCGGACACTCGCTCAAGTCATTGTTCTCCTTCCAAAATAAGACACAATTATTATTGCAAGCATCTATCTTTTGGTACCCCAAACCAAGTTTCATCATCATTTTCTTAGCACTATAGTGCGTGTCAGGCAACTTCTCATCCTCTGGCAACATTTCTTTATTAAGCTTCAAAAAAGCATCAAAACCCCTATCACTTAGACCATGCTCAGACTTTAAGTGTAGCATCCTTGTCACAGTAGATAACTTGGTGTGCTTTGTACTTCCATTCCATATTGGCTCCTCAGAGTCTTGTAACAATTTATAAAATTTCTGTGCGCTCGGGTTTGGCTCTTCTTCCACATTAGGATTACCATCGTTAAAATAGTTATCCCAATTAATCCCACTAGGCCCAGCTTCCATTACCATATGTTGATACTGGGAAAATCCCGGATCTCTAGGACTGTACTGTCTGAACTCAGCGGTGACCTCAGTGGGCACCCTCAGAATTGGTTCCCCGTGCTGAGTCCAATTCGTATAGTTACTCATAAAACCTCTACGGAACAGATCAAAACTTACATCGTCGGGGGTTTTCCAACTTAACAGTTGACAATCATTGCACGGACATTTAATCGTGCCGTCATCCACAAACTCTCGTTGATTCAAAGCAAATAGAATAAACCTGTTCACTCCCTGTCTAAACTCTTCTGATACCCCAATCCCACTTGGAGCAATCCTCCTTCGCATCCAACTTCTATCCACTGACATGATATATATCTCTCACTACCTGGTAAACCTATACAAGTCGAGTTCAAAATTAACCTTTAATTTGAAAAATATATATTGAGTAGTCACTTACAAGTGAGTGTTAATCAGGGTTAAGTAGGGATGATTAGGGCTAAGTAGGGCATATTAGAGCAAAGTAGTGTTGATTAGTGCTAATCTAGGTAGCACGGACACGGACACTGCGTCTGATACCGACACCGACCGGGACAACGCAGAGAGGTGCCTGACACGTGTCCAGCAGGTGCCGGTGAGGTGTCGAGGTGTCGGTAGGTGTCGGGCACCATACCTTGACTCATTTAAAGTGTCGATGCTAATCAGTGTTAATTAGCCCTAATCAGGGGTACTCAGGATTAATTAGGGATAATTAGGGCTAATTATTACTAATTAGGGCAATTTAGTGTTAAGTAGGGCTGATTAGTGCTAATTAGGGTTATTTAGTGTCCATTAGTGTTATTTAGGGCTAATCAGTGCAAATTAGTCCTAATTAGAGCTATTAGTGTTAATTAGAGCTGATTAGTGCTAATTAGGGCTATTTAGTGTCCGTCAGTGTTAGTTAGGGCTAATTAGGGCTGATTATTGCTAATTAGGAATAATTAGGGGTACTCAGTAGGCCTGATTAGCATAATTATTGTCAATTAGCCCTAATAAAGAATAATTAGGGCAGATTAGCATAATCAGTGTTGATTAGTGCTAATCTAGGTAGCACAGACACGGACACTGTGTCCGACACCGACATCGACCGGGACATCGCAGAGAGGTGTCGGACACGTGTCCGAAGGTGCTGGTGAGGTGTCGTGGTGTCGATAGTTGTCGGACACCATACCTAGACTCATATAAAGTGTCGGTACTGCGTAGGTGCTAATTAGGGCTAATCAGTGTCAATCACTGTTAATTGGGGATAATCAACGCTTATTAGTGCTAATTAGGGCTATTTAGGCCTATTTAGGGCTGATTAGTGTTAATTATACCTAATTAGGGCTTTTTAGTGTTCATCAGTGTTAATTATGGCTAATCAGGGGTGAATAGTGCTAATTAGGGCTATTTAGTGTCCGTCAGTGTTACTTAGGGCTAATCAGAGTTGATTAGCGCTAATTAGGGCTAGACTCATGTGTCGGGGTGTCGGTAGTTGTCAGACACCATACCTAGACTCATGTGAAGTGTCGGTGCTTCCCAAGGGCTAATTAGGGCTAATCAGTGTTAATCATGGTTAATTAGGGATAATATGGCTGATTAGCCTAATCAGTGTAGATTAACACTAATCAGAATTAATTAGTGTTAAGTAGGGCTAATCAGTGGTGGAACCAAAATTTCACCCAATGGAAGATGAACCTTAGTAACTTAATTAACCTATGGCAGATGAACCTAATTTCAACCCACCATGTCATGTTTCATTTTTGAATTAACCTAATTTTAACCCACCATGTAACTAAATCACATATCTGATATCTCAATCCAATTGGGTCCCATACTCCATCAACAATCTCAATTCTCAAATGCTCAATGCACATTTAACAACCTAAAACCATCAACAGTCTTAATTCTCAAATGTACAATCAACAACCTAAAGAGTAAGAAAATAATCAATGCTCAAATGGGCAAACAATTGTTCAAAATGCACATATCAAATATCTCAATCCAATTGGGTCCCATTCTCCATCAACCATCTCAATTCTCAAAATTTTAATCCATAATTAACAAGTCAGACCAAGGACAATTACAAAAATCAAACATCACAATTGATCATTTGCGACATCACAAACTCAGATTACACAAATTTGGCCATCACAAATCAAACATCTCAATTCTATGGAAGACAATGGCAGAAAACATATGACAATTAATCATAGGCTTCAGAAGAATTAAATGAAACACAAACCTTTTCGGGTTCTAGACTTGCTTCTTAAAAGGCAACAAAGTTGATTCGCTGCTAAAACTGCATGTAACCATGGCACAGTACGAGTTAATTTCATGCTAACAACAATCTCCTAAAAATTTTTGGAGCGAAGGAGATATTGTCGATAAATACAATATACTCTGAATCATTTGTCACATAAAAAGCATTTAATTATAGGAATGTTAACACTTAACACTATACTCAAAAGTGATCATTTTTTTCGGAACAGTCCAAAAAACATATATATAAATAACGGAAAGAGTACATTACTAGACTAGACGTGTTAAGTAACTTCACTACGTGTGTATATTGACTATCTTTCCATAAGAAAAAGAAATGAAGGGAGTGGAGGTAGCCCTATTTGGAAGAATAGTATTTGAGCTTATTGCTGATGAATTGGGATTGAATTAATTAGTAAAGCTTAGGGGTTGGGAGTCTCATGTTTGGGCCATGAGTTAATATAACATTCTTATTACGATAAGTTGAATTTCAAGATGTTTATGTTCTGTTTTCACGCTTCAATTTGCTGAGGAATCGATTTGAGGTAGACGTCTAGGTGGTTCATTTGATAATGTTAATACAACTGCAGAAATTAAGGGTTGAAATGAGTGGAGATTCAAATCTAGAGTCTTTTGTGATGAATGCTATGCAGTATCACTAAGATGAAGCTATGTGGGCCTAAATCATCCGGTGTCTCACCTGAAAGGGTTTGATCTTAATTTGGTGTTTATTAGTGTATTTGGATGCTACTATATATATTAGGTTGGTCTGAGCATAGCCTCGCTTTAGATTGTTTTCTGAATATTAGTGGTTCACTTATGCTCTTTTCAAAACATCTATTTGTCTGCTTCAAAAGATTGCTCTATGCGGAGCGTCAAAAGGAAATAATGAGGATTCAGATTAGATCAGATACATATCAAGTATCAAATTCGTTTGTCTTTTATGTTGTTGTGTGTCTTGTTGGCTAATGTGAATTTATACCTTTGATCTAGATGAAATAGAGTTCCAGACTTCCAGGAAGCTACATTGCCTGCATAAGTATTAAATCTCTTGTGTTAAGTCTTTTCGTAGTTGTTCCTATTTGCAAGGTGGTATTTTGCATGTGAATTGGCAGATTTTAAGATGAAAAGATGCTAAGATATTGTGTTGGGAGAGTTTGAAGATCCTATTGTTATGCCTTTTTTGAAAAGATCCTTTTTTTTTGTGTTAGATTTTAAGATTTTAAGATGAAAAGATGGCTTTTTTGAAGATCCTATTATTATGCCTAGCTTCCTTTCCTCCAGCGATAATCTGATATGCCTAGCTTCCTTTCCCCCATCTTCCTTGTCTGATAACTTCTGTGGTTGTTTAATTTGTAAATCAAGCAATATGTCTCTATGACCGCTCTTAGGGACTTTCCTGTGGTGAATATGCGTATATCATGCGGCATATGATTTTAAGCTAGCTATATTGTCATAATTGGTAGTAAGATAAGGAAAAGGCTGATTTTATGCTTCTTGTATTACATCAGGGATGGACTGTTTATGCTTCTTGTAGTAATCTTAGGTATATCTGGGTTCAGAAAAGTATGCTGATCACTCGGGTTTGCTCCTTGCATATTTTTGGTCTTTTGGCTTCTTATTAACAACAAATGCAACATCTAGTCGTGAGTGCGTGAGTATATAGTCTCACATTCATGGTACACTTAGTGTCGGTTTGCTTAGGGTTTTTATTCTATTCTGTTAACAGTGGTACATTTAGTCTCTCTCTCTCTCTCTCATGCTTTCTGTTTATCTAGTTTCTGTGTTCTTGGCTAATCACTGTAAGTTCATGCGTCTGTGGTTGAATGCTGATTTGATGACATGTTGATTCAACTTATTATCTTGCCTTTGATTATCAAGTGGGTTGTGCTGAGCACGATGAAGTGCTGCATATCGCAATTATATGCTTTAGAAGCACATTTTTAATGTATAAATAATATGCTTAAAATTTCTAGCTACCGAACTCAAGGGGTGGGAGAAATGGCAGAAGCCTTGGGGGATAGCTCCAAGGTCGCTGGTCTTAATTCACATACCGACGCGCCGTACATTAAAGTTCTATTTAGAGCACGAAAAGGAAATTGATTGTAGCTACCTAAGAGTAAGAAATTAAAACAGTGCTGTACAGCCTTTTCGTAATGAAAAAAGAAACGCATAGTTCAAATTCAGTGCTGTAGTGTACAGGGGTATGAAATAACACAAGAGTTCATAATGCAGATGTAAAAGTGAACTTTCAAAATTACTGCAGATTGATTAGTTCGCTTGGTATCTCTTTATCTTCGTTCAACCACTAATAACACCAATTGACAAATTGGCATCAGTCGTTAAGTAGTACTATCATTCTAAGAAGGCAATAGTAGAATGCAACACATCTTACTAAAATTTTACATTTGTTCTGGGTACTAATTTTACTTTTAAGAAGTATTAAATAATAATTGAATTTTTTGGTTACCACATACAATGAAGACACGGTTCAGATTAGTTAATTACGATAAAACTTTAGAATGACATAATAACCTTGATTATTCCTATGACAAAATTTAGTTACCACATACATTGAAAAATATGAAAATGACTTTAAATTTGTTTGAGTTAATTACGCGGTTGACCATCGAACTAGTAGGCAAATTTCACTTTGACCACTGAACTTCGATTTGTGTCAAAGTGACCATTGAATTTGTAATTAGTTCAATCAAGTCACTCTGTTAGGCTCCGTTAGCCCTAAGTCCGTTAACTGACTTTATCCAGGGGTAAATATGTCATTTCAGATTCTTCTTCTTTACTTATCACCAGTGGTAGCAATCTCCGTCCCCAGCTGGAATCCATCTGCTTCAAGTTTTTGGACTTCTGCATCAAACACATTGCGGAACTCCCGAATTGTTTTCAGATCCTCAACATGTTCTGGCAACATGTAGTTTGGGTTTCACTTCTCATCATCAAGCTCATACCTGAACACCTTGTTAACCTCGGCCTTCTACTCACCAGATATGAGATTCACAGCTGCCAGTTCTCCTGTAAAACGTCACTACCCTATACTGCGAAAAAGGCGACACCTGGAGCCGACGGCGAACCGTACAAGAAGAGAGCAAACACGTAGGGGATGGAGTAAATCGAGCTGAGCAGAGCCAGGAAAGAGAAGTTGGAGCGGCCTAAACCGGTGGTCCCTTTTGGGAAGCCTTTGAGCAAAGGGGTCTTCAAGCAGGAGAGGACGAACTCGCGGACCAGACCAAGCCGACCCGGGTTGCGGCCGTTAGTGAGGGGCAAGGCGAGTGTGTCGACCAGGGCCTGGGCGAGGAGGACCTTCCGGGTGGTGGAGTTCTCGGGGAAGAGAGCGCACGAATCGTTGGAGCAACCCGGGCCGGGCGAGTCGAAGCAGTTGGAGCAGGCGAGTTTGTCGAGCGAGTTGCAGAGGGAGGAGTTGCAGGGAATAGAGTGGTACGTGGTGGAAGTGTAGTTCTGGGTACAGTCTACCCAGCTGAAGGAGGCGCCGAGGTCGAGGAATAAGTTTGTGGTTTGTAGAGGGGTTTTTAGGTAAACTGAGAGAGTGTACAAACGGGTTTTCTGGTCCTGTTTGACTGGCGCAAGAAAGGCTGAAAACGAAGGGGGAAAGAGAAGAAGGAAGAAGAAGAATAGTGGGTACAGTGGAGGAGACATTGGTTTTCGGTATGCAGGTGGCAAAGTTGTTAGCAGACAGTTTATTCTTTTCTGGTAATAAACACCCATGGTTAAAGATGGAGTTTGCCTGATTCGTCCATTCAGCCCTCCTCACCCTCATCCATCGTCATTAAATTAAGATCCAGGCTAAGAAATTATATCTATTGGGTTGTAGGGATGAAGGTGTGGCGGTGGTGATGGGTGTTGAGCATTGGGTGAGCTAAGGCTGCGGCTTGCTTGGCCGTGGTGGTGATAGGAGAAAGAGGAAGAAAGAAGGGGGTTGAAAAAGAGAAGAAAAACGAGAGTGACGAAATTACCCTTAAATTTAGCCACTTAACGGACTTGGGATGGACAGAAGCTAATGAAGTGACTTAATTGAGATCAATTGAAGGATTCAATGGTCACTTTGACACAAATCGAAGTTCAGTGGTCAAAGTGAAATTTGCCTAATAGTTCGATGGTCAACCGCGTAATTAACTCAATTTGTTTTTCAAACTATATTCTTGCATGCAGTAGTAGTCTAGAAGACTTCAGCTAGTTTGAAGCCCAAACCAAACATCCAGCCCAGGTACGAAATTTTAATTGCCAACAATTATTAAACAGATCTACCACGAAAACAGAAGCCCGTGAAATCGAGACCATAAAGCCAAATAAGTCTGTGCACTCAAGTCAAATCGATCTCAGCCTTTCATTTAGAAAACCCATCAATCTTGGCCCTTCAACAATATATAGTTATTGTTCATCTGATCTTCTCCGATTTGAATGTTTTGAATATGCAGAAAAACCTTAGCAAACAAACCCCCAACTTGTGTTATTTGATGAACCATGTTGCAAAAGAAACCATCTCTATCTTATTTCTAGGGTTTTTGCTGATCTATATTCAAGTTTTGCTAATTTGTTCCTTATGTTTGCTATTCAATTAGTTCTCACTACGATTCTGTGACGATCAATTAACAAGCAGGGAAGACTTACGTTGGGGAGAGAGGGTGAGCAGCGGCTTGGGGGCGGCGCACCCGAGACAGGGCCGGCAGCAACGATGGCGTGGGCTTCGTGGATAGGTGGCCTTGGCGGCGGCACGCTGTGTACGGTGGTTGGTGGTCGCTAAGAAGGGGGGAGAGAGGGGAAGTTCGGGGAAGAGAGAAACAGTCAAGGGCAAAGTCATAAAGGTGAAGGACTTATTTTGACTAAACTATTAGCGATGGCCAAGAGGAGTCGCAAATACGGTCGCTAATTTTAGCGACTGCAAACGCGGTCGCAAAATGCGGTCGCTAAAAGGTGGTTGCGCCAAGTTTTTGTTGACCTTTAGAATATGTGGATCTTTAGCGACCGCAAATAACAGCGGTCGCTAATGCGGTCGCTAAAATAAAGTTTAGCGACCGCATATCTTGGCGGTCGCAAAACACGGTCGCTAAAGCCCCTGTTTCTTGTAGTGACATTTTATTGTTGGATTGTGGTTGTTGGGAATTTGTAATTACAGGTTTAGGTACTAAAAATTAATTTTTATTAAAATTAGTTTGACTATTAGCGACGGACTTTATTCCGTCGCTAAAAGTCTAACTACTATTAATGAACGACTTTTAGCGACGGAAATTCCGTCTCTAAAGTTTTAAAAGACAAACGTTTAACGACGGAATTTCGTCGCTAAATATTTTACGTAATAAATTATTTTCGAAAAAAGAAAATAAATTAAAATACGGAAAATAGAATTAGCGACGTAAAATCCGTCGCAAATTATATTTGTACATCCGTCGTTCAAGGTAAACTTTAAGCGACGGATTGAAAAATTTCGTCACAAAACTTTTAGAGACGAGGTTGTAGGCAACGGAGTTTTAGCGACGGGCAGTCCGTCACTAAAACTGTTTGCCGACGGATATCGAACTTTTAAAGACGGAAATGTCCGTCTCTAAAAGTCCTTTTTCTTCTAGTGTCACGCAGCCACACACTCGTTCACACAAACACAAACACACAAAATCTGTCACGCAACACATCCATATTTCCCCACACTCAGTCACCCTCTCATGCTGCCCTTCCCCATCACACACTCCTCACACATAAGCAAATCACAGCTGCTTCTTGACAGCTTCTCAAACACATATGAATACACAACATAAACCCAAGCACACAACTCACACACCTTAGTTACTCTCTCTCTCGCTCTCTCTCTCTCACACACACACACCTCCTCTCACACCCACTGCCTCACAACAGTGGGTCTTCTCTCTTTCTTTTATTTTTCACACACTCATGCAACTCACCCATTCACATCCACGCAACACAAACATGGACCAAGCATAGAATTCTTCTCCACACCCACTGCCTCACGATAGTGGGTCTTCTCTTCACCCTTTTCTTTCCCCTTTTTCTTTCCCCACTCAGTCACCATGCACAACCCAAAACCGTTATACACACACACACATGCACAACACTTCCCTCTTCTCACAGTTCCCTCATGCAGCAACAACACCCTCTTACGCTCGTGACACACACATATACCCTAAAATTGCAGGGCAGCCATGTTTTCTCTCATCTTGCACCGACACACACACCACTCGTACACGCAAACGCCTATGACAGCCACCTTGGCCGCCCTCTAATGCCCGATCTGTAGTCCTCTCATGGTTGTTTTTCCCTTTGTCACACAGCAGTACCATGGCTGCCCAAGTATCTCTCTTCCCTTCGGCAGTCATGGCTGCCATGGCCTCAACCCACAAGGTACAAAACAACCCATGTAGATCTCACGGGTTCTCTCATGCCCGCACCCCTTTAAATTGTAAGTAGTTTATGCATAAAGAAGGGCTAAAAAAACTTGCCGGAAAGGAATTCGATCGCTGAAAATTCCTTCGATATTTTCCCTTCTTACTCTCTCTTTCTCTCTCTCTCTCTCTGTGTGTGCGTGTGTGTCCCTCTATATCTCTCTTCCTCTCTCAAAACGCAGCAGACGAAGAAGGGAATGGGTGTTGGACGGCTGTGCAACATGATCACAATATATAATAAAACCCTAAGTTGGAAAATTTCTCAAAACCCCCTTAAATTTCAATAGGTATTCTAATTTTACCAGCAACTTTCTATTATTACAGACAGGTCAAAAATAAATTATTTACAATAGTTTATGTGCTAGAAAATTTTTAATGGGTTTGTTAGATAATCCCGCTACACTAATTGTCGCTAAAAGTTGCTACATAAAATATATCGATGCTAAAAATATATATTCGCTTCTAAAATTTTTAAATTAATCCGTAAAACAAATCGGAATGTTACACTCCCCCCCCCCATTATAAAAATTTCGTCCTCGAAATTTCACATACTTGTAATATCGGAGCACTACACTTTCATTACGTAACTCCCATTTGGAGGTGTCATAGAAAATTACACATAACCTCCAAAATATGAATTGAGAACATCAGTAACAGTTTCGAACATTTCACTATACTATATGATTTCGATTATAACATAGGGTTTTATAATCCAACCAACCGGATATCATTACTCAACCTAGAAATATTTAGCCAATTTCTATAAGCACTCACACATCAATGCCTCAAATCAGACGATGTAACCAATATGCTTTCACTGTGCACTCTGATATTTAGCCACTACTAAGGTTCAACTAAGTTACTAAAGTTTTCCCTATCTCTCTTGTTGAAAATTAGGCTTTCCCTCATTTGCTTTTAAAGTCTACAAAATTATATATCTAAGCTCTGATACCAACTGTAACATCCCAGAATTTCAGGAACGTTAACACTCACTCGATAACTTACACTAAAACAGAATATCCTCAAACTCATCAAAATAATACCACAACTGTCAGAGTAACTAAAACAACCATCAATGTATTTCTCTCAGTGTACAGCCATAAATGATAAACTAAATTTAATTCTAAATGATGAGCTAGAAAAGTTCACCCACACAGGGGTTCTAACGCCCAATATTGTATTAAATCAATTTTCCTTTCTTAGCTCTAATCCACACCAGCAACCTCAGCCTAATGATGGTTATCACATGCGGAAAGGAAGTCAAACGAGAGAGCTTTTGAGAGCCCAGAAAGGTTGATCAAAGATTAAAAATAACAACGATTCGGACAAGTTTTCATATAGAATCAAATGATAATTTTTAAAAGGATTTTCAAACAAAAATACAACATTTCAATATAGACGAACAATACGAACGATTTTACATTTAAGTCAAATAACATCTTTTCAAAGGCCTTTATTTTTTATGAAATCATAGCAATTCGATATAAACATAAGGACGCATATCATCTCAATTCCTTAAATCAATAGTCATTCAAAACACTTCAGGTATAATAAAATAGATATTTGTAATATTGAACATGAGCAGCACACTATAGCAAAGCCACCTCGGCAGTGCTCGATATGCTTTACATATGCATATGTACACTGACTAGTCCAATTAGGTATTAGTTTAACCCAACCAACAGACCATCCTTATAACTCCCAGGATTACTAACTGGTGTCAACATTAAAAAAAATACGATTGAAAATACTTCACGAAAATTGAATCAATAAATAGATGAGGATGAGAAGAGATAAGTACAACTCAAAATGTTTTACGATGATCGAATCAATAAACATTTGAGAATGAAACATGAATTCCAAACGATCGCTATAATGCTCAAATTAGGGTTTCATGGGCAATATCCAAATATTTTCATGAAAATTTAATAAAACCATAGTTCCATGGAATTTGTAAAACAACTAAGATTAAACACATGAATTTAGAATGATAAGTAGGGTTTGGATATAATTACTTACCTCGATCCAAGCTATGCGAACCTAATCAACCTCGATCCAAAAATCCTTGAATTAACCTAAATTGGCAAATTCATTTATTATAAAATAACCAACAATACTATACTATAACCTATTAAAAACTACCAACAACGTACCCACTTTCAACCCGGAACGATGCAACACAAAAGCTAGTCTAACACTCGACCAACCTAGTCCGAAAACCCAACACACTACTCGGGGATCAACAATAACCCACAATGGATATTAATTCTCATAGAAAAATTTTATGGTTTAAAACAACATATAAAATGAAAATATAAATTTTCTAAATTTTCAAGTATTTTAGAATTAAAAATAATTTTTTTAAATGCATAAAAATCCATAATTGTTTCTAGCTGAAAATAAAGTCCCATAATTTTTTGTAACAGCTTTTTAAAATTATGGAAATTAAAATTAGAATTTAAAAGGCATTAAAACTGTTTTTAAATTATTCATTTTGCTAAAACCAATGCAATACGGAAACTATAACAAATCAACTCTAAAAACCACAATCTAGGACTTCTTTATATTACAAAAACATTACTCTAATTTTTCCAGAACATTTCATGTTAAAGGCTCCAAAAGAATTTTACAAATCTAAACTTACAAAAAATATTATAAATACACACGATTTCAGAAAATTATGAACTCTTGCCACAAATTCTAATGTAGCCTAGCGTATTATACTGTAAAGTTTTACATGCTAACGATAATCGTGTGCTACCATATGCCTATGCCGAACTTAACGTCTACCCGTTCCCGGAGAAGGGTTGGCGAATACCGGACGACTCAATGGAGGAAAGGACGGGGGCGACGCCTTCGTAGCTGCTCCTCTCTGCTGCTGCTTGCTAATCTTTTGCTCCAGCTCTAGTCGCTAACACTGATGCTGACCAGCTTCTACTCCAGTCCCGGTTTGGATGCCCTTTTCTTACTTCGATACTCTGTCGGTTCATGGGTACTCATATTATTGACTGCTACAAAAATCCAGAAACCCCATGAACTCGTGATTGTTTATCATCTCGATCCTCTTCTCAGTGCCAATGACTCCTGAGGAAGATTAACACATAGAAATAACACTTTTGGCTTGCAACTCTCCATGTCTGCAGAAGAGAAGACTTTATGAGATAAATTAAAGGTCTTTCTCAGCCTGCCGTAGACATTTCCTACCCTCCATTGTTTTTTAGGTAATTAGATGGTATATATACACAGTTTTCTTCTGATCAATCTTGTATGCTCGACATATGGCTTGCCTTTCAACTGATGGGTCCAACTAATATCAAGCAAAACAACTATCGACGCCCCAACCAGGGCCGAGTAGGGCTAATTCGAGCTAAATAGGGTTAATGCTAATGAGGGCTAATACGAGCTAAATGAGGTTTGAAAGGCAAGCTATGTGGGGCATAAATTTGGTTGGGGCGTCAACATTTGTGTTGCTTGATATTGGTTGTAATCCATCAGTTAAAAGGCAAGCCATATGTCAGGCATACGGGATCGATCTGAAGAAAACTGTGTATTTATCATCTAATTAACTCAGGAACAATGCAGGGCAAAAAATCTCTGCGACAGGCTGAGAAAGACCTTTAATTTGTCTCAGAAAGTCTTCTCTTCTGCAGACATAGAGAGTTGCGAGCCAAAAGTGTTATCTGAAGTTCTGGAAGATAGGATCTTTGACGGGATGGTTCAGCATGACGAGCTAAGGGAAAATTTTGAGTCCATTACTTACCAACCAAAAGCACCGGGTTTACTTGCGAATCCTGATTTGGTGGATCGTTAGATATTAAAGGATTTAGGAATGATGATTTTCGCTGGTCAAGTTCACTATAACCAAATGATTTTGTACCGAACGTAAATAGATAATAACTAATTAAGGTGAAAATGCCGAATTAATGCGTTAATTATGAGCAATTAGGGTAATTCGACCTATTTAGGGTTGATTACAGTTAATTGCGTTTAATTTGACTCAATTAGTGTTGTTCATGGATTAATTCGGGCTACTTGAGCCTAATTAAAATTGAACATATCACAGTTAATTAACCTAATTGGATTTATTTAGGGTTTGTCTACGATTTATCAGGACAATCAGGGTTTAATTAGGTTAATCAGTAGTGATTAGGACTGATTAGAGATTAAATTAACAGTAAATTAGGGTTAATCAGTTTAATTAGGGCTAATCGGAGTTTAAATTAACAGTAAATTAGGGTTAATTAGTTGTATGCGGCCTCCCCGGTATGACTGCACGTGCCGTGATAGAAGCGTCCCCACCCCTTGCTGCATCTCCACAGACGTAGACACCGACTGTGGAGCGCTCATCGTTACATGAGGGCGAGGTCCATCGCATTGTTGCGGAGGTTTATAGGAGGATCACGACGCATAATCAGGTACAACCACTATATACGTTTAATTAGTGAACACTGTACGATTGTTATCAAGATTAATATGTCTGTGCCTTTACATACAGGGCACTACTGCTGGACATTCCTCGGGACTCACCGAACCCTGATCAGCCCTTTCCCTCCTAGCACTTTGTATCCCGCTCCCGTCCCCCCCCCCCCCCAACTTGTACTCCCCTCCCTTCCTTTATTAATGTACCCTGTTCCCGTGCCCTCTTAAATTTTGTATACATTTTATTGTTGGATTGTTGTTGAATTGTGATTACAGGTTTAGGTATTAAAAAACTAATTTTTTTTAAAAAATTAGTTTAACTTTTAGCGACGGGCTTTATTTCGTCGCTAAAAGTCTAACTTCTTTAAAGGAACGATTTTTTGCGATGGAATTTCCGTCGCTAAAGTTTTAAACGACAAACGTTTAGAGACGGAATTTCTCCACTAAATATTTTACTTAATAAATTATTACCGAAAAAAGAAAATAAATTAAAATACGGAAAATAAAATTAGCGACGGAAACTCTGTCGGCAATTGTGTTTGTTTGTCCATCGTTGAAGGTGGACTTTAGGTGACAGATCGTAAAAATTCGTCGCAAAACTTTTAGAGACGGGTTGTCGGCAACGGAGTTTTAGCGACGGGTGGTTCGTCGCTAAAACTCTTTCCCGATGGATTGTGGACTTTTAGCGCCGGAAATGTCCGTCGCTAAAAGTCTTTTTTCTTGTAGTGACTTGTTTTGGACACCATGTGTTGCACATTGGATTGACTTGATCTTAGAGGACATATTTAAGTTACCTAAGATTAAGTCAACATTTCAAAAGGCTTTTGCTTTGAAGGGTTACATATATAATCGCTCGGGTGTTGTAAACTTGTTAAGAAATTTTACAAGAAGAGAGTTGCTTAGGCCTGACAAAACGAGATTTGCAACTGCCACTATCACTTTGTCAAGGATTCCTGAAGAGAAAAATAACTTGAATAAAATGTTTACATCGGAAGAGTGGGCCAATAGCAAATGGTCACAGGTTCTACAAGGCAAAAGAGTGGCAAAAATAGTATTAATGCATTCATTTTGGAACAATGTTGTATATACTTTAAAGGTAGCATGCGCTCTCATTCCGGTACTTGGATTGGTTGATGGTGAGAAAAAACCTCGAATGGGATACATTTACAAGGCTATGGATAAAGCTAAAGATGCTATTGCAAGTGCTTTTCAAGGGAACGAGTTGAAGTAGAAGGAGGTTTATGAGATCATTGACAGTAGATGGAGTGTTCAACTCCATCGTCCTTTGCTTGCAGCTGTTTATTTCTTGAACCTAGAGTACTGTTACTCTACCCCAGACATTGAGAGTGATGAAACAGTTATGACGGGTTTGTATGATTGCATTCAAAGGTTGAACCCTGATATGGAAGTACAAGATGCAATTGACACCGAGTTGAGTAAGTATAAGAGAGCGGAGGGTCTATTTTGGAATCCCATGTCAAAAAGGATGAGAGATAGAAAAGCACCGGGTACTTTTTTTTTATTTTATAGTACTCATTCTAATGTATAAATTATTGAATAGTGACTTCACTTATTAGTTTTGTAACTTTCATGTATTGAACAGCGGAATGGTGGGCTTCGTATGGATCATCAACGCCTCACTTGCAAAAGTTTGCAATAAAGGTTTTGAGTCTCACTTGTAGTGCTTCTGGCTGTGAACGTAACTGGAGCGTTTTTTAGCATGTGAGTCCAAGTTAAAATCTAATAGTAAAGTTTTATGCTAAAATTCGTATTATTTCATACTCAATGACTATTATTCAATTTGTATACTGTACTTTACAGCTTCACAGCAAGAAGCGGAATAGGCTTGAACAAAGTCGCTTGAATGATTTAGTGTTTGTGAAATACAATAGAGCGTTAAAGCGACGATATAATTCACGCGGCACAATTGATCCTATTTTATTTGATAATATCGATGAAAGTAATGAGTGGTTGCTTGGGAGGGCGGATGAAGATGCAGATGAAGACAGTGACGTGTTTGAAAGTGTCCCTTTAGGTGGCACAGAGCCGAACTGCCATTCGAGGTCAACAAAAAAAAGTGTAAGGCCGTCATCAGATAGGGCTGCCACGTCGAGTGGATCTACTCCTTCAGTTCACGTGGTTGACGAAGAAGATGAAGTCGAGGAAGAATCTCTACTGGACTTGGAGCCTATGATTCCATTTGAAGAAAGCGTTGTTGTGTTGGCCCTTAGCGATGATGAGGATGGTGGTGTTATGTTCACTTAGTATTTGATGATTTGTTATTTTTCAGTGGATTTAAGACTTCTCTTACGTTGGAAACTTGTTAAATTATGATGTGATGAAATTTGAAACTTTTTCTAGTGTTTGGAAGTTTGTTAATTGTCATGTTCTTATTTTTTTTAGATAATTATTGTTTGAGTGTATTATTATTTATTTATTTTCATATTGCGCCTCGCTTCAAAAAGGCGCGCGCCTGCACCTTGCGCCTTGGCTCCAGGGACTTTTTGCGCCTTGGTGCGCCTACGCCTTTAACAACACTGGTCATGGCTGCCATGGCCTCAACCCACAAGGTACAAAAAACTCATGTAGGTCTCACGGGTTCTATCATGCCCATACCCCTTTAAATTTTAAGTAGTTTAAGCACAAAGAAGAGCTAAAAAAACTTATCGGAAAGGATTTCGATTGCCGAAAGTTCCTTTCGATCTTTCCCCTTCTCTCTCTCTCTCTCTCCCTCTGTATCTCTCTTTCTCTCAAAATGCAGCAGACGAAGAAGGGAATGGTTGTTGGACGGCTGTGAAACATGATCACAATATATAATAAAACCCTAAGTTGGAAATTTTCCCAAAATCCCTTAAATTTCAATAGGTATTCTAATTTTACCCGCAACTTTCTGTTATTACAAACAAGTCAAAAATAAATTATTTACTATAGTTTATGTGCTAGAAATTTTTTAATAGGTTTGTTGGATAATCCTGCTACACTAATCGTCGCTAAAAGTGGCTATATATAATATATATCGATGTTAAAAAATATATATTCGCCGCTAAATTTTTTAAATTAATCCGTTAAAATTATCGGGGTGTTACATCTTCTCCTGATATATATACTTACATGGAAAAATATATATTAATACAAAATTAAGGGGAAAATTTTGCAAATAAAGGGAATGTGTTGGTACAAATTCCAGTAAATCAGTACATGCCAAAATTCTCTCTAGACAGTGAAACTCATCATGACGAAGATATATTTTTTTATCGTCATTCTTGATTTATATATCTTATTAAATGGTTATATCCATGAGTTTTGCATGACTCCGGTTGGAACATCTATCTCTAAATTATTTCAACGAACTGTCGTGTACACACGATGGCCGTGCGATTCTGTCATTGTATAGCTCCTTATCACTTTTTACGCAATATGTCAATTGAGTAAAAAAGACTTTGAATTTCAAATCAAATATTAGGGAACAAAGAAATAGCAATATCAGTGATCATGTAATAATATATGTCATAAGCATTAACTTAAAAGCCGTAACTAGAACTGAGAAAATAATTTTCATAATGTTGGAGATTTAATATTGGTCACTACTAATGAAAACAAACATATAGAAGCCATCGCATAACTTTGAATCTATTTATTCTTTTTTCGCAACAGTATTTATCACAAACAAAATCAGAACTATATGGATAATGTACTTTACGATAATAAATAGAAAAATAAATGAATATAGATGTGAATTAAGAATCTGATAGTGTAACAGTAAATTCATAAATATCCTCAAACTTCATCATTTTTAAATTTCAAAAAGAGAATCTCTAAATTGCACAGTTCTGTTGCAACTCTGAACCATCATTGCCGGCACACCATCTCGCCACCAATCTGCCGCCACCATCTACATCACACACACACGCACGCACACGCACCCCACCCACACACACAACAAATGCGCACGCATCACACACGCACACGCGCTCGCGTACACACACTAGACAAACACACACACCAGCAGACACGCACACACCACTCACCATCCACCATTTTAACGA
Source organism: Escallonia rubra (assembly GCA_033065855.1). Taxonomy (NCBI): domain Eukaryota; kingdom Viridiplantae; phylum Streptophyta; class Magnoliopsida; order Escalloniales; family Escalloniaceae; genus Escallonia; species Escallonia rubra. Next base: position 49,970 of record JAVXUO010001247.1, read on the forward strand.
CACACCCACGACCACCAATCAACCACCCATGACACACCGATGCCGCCGTGGCGCTGCCTCCCCACAGCCACGACCACTACAACATCCAAATCGCCAATTGCCTACTTACCACCATTCGCATGACCAATCACACTACCAATTGCAAACCCACCACCAATCGCACCACCACGTCTGCCAATCGCACACCTACGACCACCACCTTTGTCAATCATAGACCCACGGCCTACAACGGTCATTAACAAAACCCATATCACAAAATTGAAAAAAAGAAACTTCAAAATTGCGAGCTGCGTGCACACGCGGTGCATGTGTGTGACCCACACTACAAGGAAAAGCACTTTTAGTGACGGACAATTCCGTCCCTAAAAGCCGTAAATCTGTTGCCCAAGACTTTTAGCGACGGACACCCCGTCGCTAGTGTTCGTCGCTAAAAGTCCGTTGCCTACAATCCTGTTGCTAAAAGTTTAGCGACAAAATTTTAATAGCCATCGCCTAAAGTCGACCTTGAACGACGGACGTACAAATATAATTAACGACGGATATTCTGTCACTAATAGTATTTTTCGTATTTTAATTTTGTTTTCTTTTTTCAGAAATAATTTATTACGTCAAATATTTAGCGAAGAAACAATTCGTCATCAAAAGTTTTAACGACAGATATTTAGCGACAGATTATCCGTCGCTAAAAAATATTAAAAAATGATGGATTTTAGTCTTAATATTTTTTAATATTAAAAAATGATCCGTCGCTAAAAGTCTGTCGCTTAAAATTTCAGTGACAAAACTTTCGTCGCTAAAAATCATTTATTTAAGTGAGACTTTTTAGTGAAGGAAGGAATTTCGTCGCTAAAAGTCAAATTAATTTAAAACTTTTTTTTTAATACCCAAACCGTAATTACAAATTCTAAACAACCATTCTCAATCTAGCAATTATTTCTCAATGCACATTACGGTTAAATAATTGTTGATCCATCAGCAATTATTTAACCCTAAAACAGAGACAACACATAAGTATAAAGAATAAACTCTAAACTAATCGAAAAATAAAATGTATACAAAGTTCAGGAGGGCACGGGAGCGGGGTAAAATAGAGTAGGGGAGGGGGGGGGGGGACGAGAGCGAGATACAAACAACTAGGAGGCCGGGGAAGGGCTGGTCAGGGGTTGGCGAGTTTCGAATCCAGATCCTGCTGATCATCCTCGTCCACGGGGGCACTGTGATTCGGATCTGGCTCGGCATGTCCAGCAGCAGTGCCCTGCATGTAAAGGCATGGATGCATTAATCTTGATAGAAATCATATAAAGTGTTTACTCAACGTATATAGTGGTTGTACCTGATTATTCGTCGCGATCATCCTATACACCTTCGTAGCAATGCGACGGATCTCATCCTTTTGTAACAACGGTCGCCCCAAGGTCGTTGTCTGCGTCTGTGAAGGGGCAGCGGGGGGTGGGGACACTCCTATCAAGACACGTATAGTCGTACCGGGGAGGCCGTGTACGCGGCCTTTCAGCCTATTGATGATCCCCGGTGTATACAGCCATCGCTTCAATTCCCCAGTATTTGTGCCTGTACTTATGGATGTTGATGGTTGTCTGGACTGCTACCCAGACCTCCTGATCTGTTTGTAAGAGGCCTGCAAAAATAGTGATTTGACATTCAAAATATTAAGGTGACAAAAATCGAATACAAAGGAAAAAATTTAACAAACTAAACAAATTAATTCGTAACTTACATCGATCTGTCAAGAAATATCTGAAACATAGTCCCCCCCTGATGTTGATCGTCCTTGTCCTTCTTTCTCACGTGCGTCTGAGTGCACGTCAGAGCACAGACCTCATCCGGTGCCAGGTTCGGGTGCTTAACCGCTTTCTTGTGTCGGAGGACGTTGTGAACCACCGACCCCTCTGTGTGCATGGGATCTTTGTTCTGTATGTTCTCGCTCCCACTCTTACTCTTGACCTCCCAGGATGTATCAGTCCTCCACTTATCAACTATCTCTCCCCATACAAATAGAGATATCCAATGAGGGAGAAATTTATTCCACTCCTCTATCGGGGCACCCTCGGGCGTCATCTTCCTCGCCCGCTCCCGTGCGTCGTGCAGCCATCGTCGATAATTTTTGCCGATGTAAGCAAAAAAAGCCTGCCGCCCCAACGCCTGCTGCGTAAGCGACTCAAACTCGAACCCCTCATGTAAGGCATCCAATTACACAATCAATACGATTAATTTAAGATTACGTTCTAATTAAACAAATAATGACTAACACAAACGGCTAAAAACCATACCAACCACTCCTCCCATAAGGACTCCCTCGTCACGGCAACCCAGTCCTTCCAGTATAGCCGTGGCTCAAAGAATCGACCCTTCACAATTAAGGACGCCGATCTTCGTCTTCGCCGTAGTCTCCAGGATCCTGATAGAGAAACAAACATTGAATACATTAACTCCGTGAACAGTAATAAATATCAGAATTAAAGATTGTAAGTACTGCAGTATGTAATTTTTTTACTTACTGGCCCTCCTGGGTCAGAGTAGACCTGGCAATTTTCTACCCGTACCCGGTCAAAAACCCTGGGTACGGGTACATATATGTACTACCCATGAAAAATATACCCGCACCCGAACCGAACCGTATTTTTCAGATCAGACCGGGTCCGGCGGCGGGTACCCGGATATACCCGTAAATCTTACCTATATATATGACCAACTTGACATTCCCCTTATTTACACAACAACCCAGCACTTCTATTTCTCTCGTCATTTTGGCACTCTGCCGTCTCTTCCTCTCCCCTTTGCTTTTTCTTCACATAGCTGATAACTCACCAGAGACATCTCTCTCTCTCTCTCTTTCTCTTTCTCTCTCTCTCTCACTCTCACACACACACACATACATCCACACCACCGTAAAATGATCCACTCAACTCATGGCCTCGGATCTGTCTGTCTGTCTGTCTGTCTGTCTCTCTCACACACACACATACATCCACACCACCGCAAAAATGATCCACTTCACTCATGGCCTCGGATCTGTCGATCACTTCTCTACCTCTCTCTCTCTCATAGATCCACCACCACCACCACAGATCTGCCGTAGTAAGTTCTTTCTTGTCGGTCTCTCTCTCTCAATCATAGATCCGTCGTCGATGGCTGACGGCGACTACCACAGATCTACGACAGTGACTACCGCGAATTTGTCGAATTACTCCAAATCTGCAAACTACATGGATCTGCCGCCAATCTTTCAGTCCACCGCCGATCGCGAAGATGTGATGTTATATGCGTGAAAAATGTGTTGTATTTTGGATTGTTTATGGGATTTTTTGATTTAATTGTATTTTGGTTGTTGGTAAATGGTAATGGTGGACGATGGCCATGGGATTGTATTTTTGTTGACATTTAATTGTTTTATTTTAGATTATTGGTGGAAAATTGGGTTATTGTATTTAACACGTTAGCATGTGATTTTATTTTTAGTTTGTAGTTTCTGATTTTTGTGAAATTAGAATTAGTTCTAACAACGAAAAATAAATAAATAACATACTAGCTGGAAAAGCAAAAACAAGGAAAAAAATGCCTAAAGAGATATTATGTTCTATTAAAAAATTTAAAAATTAATGATTTACTTGTGGGTAATACCCGATCCGCAAGGGTAGGGTACGGATTTAGAAAAATCTTACCCGAAAAAAATTGGGTAAAATTTATCCAGCCCATTTTTACCCGTACCCGACCAGGTTCAACCCGTACCTGGCGGGTATAACCGTTTGCTAGGTCTAGGTGAGAGTAACTCTCTGTTTACGCTGGGGGTTAATGCGCACCCCGTGTGTCGGTCCATGGCCCTGTCGAGATCCTGCAAAACACCAACATTAATACAGATCAAATATAATTTAAATACCAGTCTAGCATTATAACCAAACGCCGTTATCAAATATACCTGAGGTAGAACCCACAGAAGAAGGAGAACCAACGGGCGTGTGGGAGGAATCGGCCCTGGACTGGGCCAGCGGCTGGGACTGGGACTGGGGCTGGGACAGGGGCAGCGGTTGCGACTGTGGTTGGGGCTGGGGCTAGGGCTGGGACTGGGCCCCCGCTTGCTGCATGTGAGCACTATGTGCCTCATTATCAGCAGGCAATGACGAGGCGGGAGCCACCGGTGTTGACGCAGCTCGACGTCCATTCTTCTCAATGTGCTTCACATCCATGTTGTTTCGGATAATGAGTGTCTTCCAATAGGCTAACTCCCAGAAAATACATTGTTTCCTCCCGTTGTGCTCTTTCCCGTATCTTGGAATCTTCTGATCCGACACACCCTTTCCGTATGGAATATCAGTATCAAGTGCCTCTAGGTGCGAGAGCACTTCTTCACCAGATGGGTAATCCAGTGTGACAACCTCACGCTCGGCGTTGTCCCGTCGAATTTATCCTTCTGCCTACGGAACTGATGGTCTGGTGGCAAAAGCTTTCGGTGACATCCGAACCACGAGGGCTTCCCGTCGTGCATTAACGTATGATGGGGATTCACGCCCATACAAGCAGCGCACACTAACTTTCCATGTGTGCTCCACCCACGCGTCATTCCCAATGCGAGGAAATCGTGTATAGTCCACATCACAACAACCCTTATCTAAAAGTTATGTTTAAGGGATGCATCATAAATTTCGACTCCATGACCCCCCCCCCAATAGCTATTTGAGCTCTTCAATCAATGGCCTTAAATACACATCTATATCCTTACCGGGACTCTTCGGTCCCGGAATAAGCAACGACAAAAACATGTACGTCTTCAAGATGTGTTAGGGGTTAATTAGGATTATGGTTAATTACGGCTAATTAGGATTAATTGGGTCTATTTAGGGTTAATTAGTACTAATTAAGGTTTAATCAGGAGTTAATTAGGTTTAATTTGGATTTAGTTAGGGTTTATCGGGGCTAATTAGGGTTAATCGGGTTCACTTAGGGTTAATTAGTGTTAATTAAGGTTTAATTAGGATTTATCGGGGTTAACCCTAATTAGGTTAACTAGGGTTAATAAGAATTTAGTTAGGGTTTATCGGGTTTAATTAGTTAGGGTTTATCGGGTTTAGTTAGCATTTATCGGGTGTAATTAGTTTAGTTAGGCCAATTAGGGCTAATTTAGTTCTTTAGGGTTAATTGAGTTTTTAAACTTTAATTAGGATTTAATTAAGAGTTATCTAGGGTCAATCAGGGTTAGCTAAGGTTAATTCGATTTCGTTAATGTTAATTAAAGTTACAACATGTAACAATGTACAATTAGAGTAAAATTACACTATACATTACAACAAATTAACTTCAATTAACCACAATTTGGGTAAAATTAAATTCAATTACACTCAAACTCATATGCATAAATTCAAACTCAAACTCAAAATTAACCACATTATATTAAATTCAAACTCACATGCATTAAACCACTGCAGTGGAGGGCCACAAGAGCTATAGAGAGGCACGACGTCGTGGGGGGCTGTCGCCGGGAGGGACGTCGTTGGGGGCGGGGGTGTTGTCGCCAGAGGGGGGATCGCCAGGGGTGGGGGGTCGCCAAGGGAAGAAACTGCCGGTGAGTGAGTGAGAGAGAAAGAGAGAGAAAAATGGGGAGAGAGAAAGAGAGAGAAAAATGGGTTTTTATAACAGGATTTTTAGAAAGTCTGTTGCTTAAAGTTAAGACTTTTAGCGACGGATATTTTAGCTACAGAATATTCCATTGCAAAAGGCTAATTTTAGCGACGGAACTTAGTTTCTACAAAATTTTAAAAAAGTGGCCGAAAATAGGAACTTTTTAATCCGTCGCTAAAACCCCGTTTGTAGAAATCCGTCGGTAAAGGTTTTTATCAACGGTTTAGACCGTCGGTAAAAGTTTTTAGCGACCGACTTTTACCGACCGTTATTTCCGTCGCTGAAACTACCTTTTAGTGACGGATTTGTGTCCGTCGCTATATAGTCTTTTTCTTGAAGTGTCATTGCACATATATGTAATCAAATTTAGATCGCCAGAGTTTATCTTCAGCGCAGAGACGGCAGCGGTTCTGAGAAGATCGGTGCCAAGCACGTCGTCGTCGGTGACGTTTGGTCGCTGACTCGCTGGTGATGATCTTGCCTGGGAGTCCCCGCCTCCAGCGCAAGGCCATTGGCAGGCAGGGAAAAGGCGGCGAAGGCGCTTTAAGATCAGGTCCACGTTAGGCAAGCATCAAGCGGTGAGCAGAGGCACGGCAAGAAGAATGTAGAGATGTGAATAACACTACAAGAAAACAAGCTTTTAGCGACGGGGAAATCCGTCGCTAAAAGCCCAAAATCCGTCGCTAAAAGAATTAGCGACGGATTTACCGTCGCTAAAAATCCCTCGTATAAAAGCCCGTCACTAATAGTTTAGCGACGGAATTTTTAAATCCGTCGCTAAATATGTCATTTTTACCGACGGATTTATTTTTCATTAGCGACGGATATTCCATCGCTAATTATATTTTTAAAATTTTAATTTATTTTTTTTGTCCAATTAGCGACGAATTAAATATTTTAGAGACGGAATATTTCGTCGCTAAAAGTATTTTCTATATTTTTGTCTAAAATCTGATTTTTTCAGAAAAAAACATTAGCGACAGAATTTTTATCACAAAATTCTTTACAACATTAATTTTGTCGCTAAAGTGTATATCTAAACAGGCTTATTGATCCGTATAAAAACTTTTAGCGACGGATTTCCGTCGCTAAAAAGTCCATATGTTAAAAAGGACTTTCTTTTTTGTTATTTTGTTATACATTAAAACCCACTACAAATAATTAAACAAAAATTAATTCTTTAATACAAATAAGATTTAAATTATATACACCACCAATTAACACTTAATACAATAAATCAGATAATCACTAAATAAAATGGAACAAATCATACAAAACCCAAAAACAAAATTACAAGTTTCCTTGAAACTAAATATAAACTAAATTTGATGCTCCAAAATTCTTCCTCCCTGCAATTGTACACCATATCCGCAGTCGAAACGGAAACAAGCAAGGATGAAATGAACCCAGAAGCTAATCTTTTAAACATTAATCCACCAACACATCCCTTTATATCCAAGCTTCACATTCATATCCAGTACACCCAAATTCAAGCACAAAAATCAAGCCCTTTAGATAACTACAATTAACCCTCCAAAGAACTACAATTGACCCTTTAAGGAACTAATTACCAACCCAGTCACTGAATAAAGAGTAATACCAATTACTAGCAACTGAATTTATCCAATTTCTTACAAAGTTCAGCCCATTTGAACACCAATATTTAACATTCAGGAAAAGAGAAAAATACAGGCAAAATAAGACATGTACCTAGATAATCCACATCATTTCAGATCTTACCTCAAATTTATATGCAGAATCCCCTGTGTATAATGCATTTCAACAACTCCAGATGCATCACCATCACCTTCCAAGAAATTTCCTCGCATGCATCACCATCACCTTCCAAGAGATTTCCTCGCATGCATCACCATCACCTTCCAAACTCATCCTACCCCCACGAATTGGTCATTAATCCATTAAAACAAAAACCTAACTTCCCTAAAACACATCCTAACACCATTAAATTACACAATTACATCCGAAATCCTACCTAAACTCACCCACCCGAAACCCATCTACAGTAATTACACATTACCCACATCCGAAACACACATGAACAAGAACACACACACACAATCCCACCAACACACTTTTCATGCACCGAAACCCACTCAACTCCTCGGCAAAACCCATGAATTTACACAATCACTCACACGTAGGTTTTAATCATCTTTAGCGACGGATGTTCAGCCGTCACTAAATTCCGTCGCTAAAGTACAATAAAAATTACAGATGTAAAGACTTTTAAATAAAAATTACAGATGTAAAAATTACAGTCTAAAGTACAATAAAAATTACGATAACCAAAATGGACATTCAATATCCTTTAAGGGTTCCCTGAATGGTTTAGCCAATTAAGTAGCAACCAAGGGTAGTATTTCCAAGCTCCCCCCTTAATGATCTTATTCACTTAGACTGAGTACTGTTCTCCAGCTCCAAGCACGGATCCACAAGTTAAAAGCGAATTCGAGAAAATATAGTATTCAATTGGTAGAAAACTATATTAGCCGGATCAATGCACAATAAGCAACTAAATCTGGTATTCCAAATCAGCAATTCAAAGGGCATAATAAAATTAACTAATATATAAGCTAACTCATTTGTATTACACAATCAAACTGGTTAAAAAGTGGTAACAATAGAAACTAACAGCACACAGAACTCTGGCTCTTTTTCTCTTGCAAGACACGTGCCAATACAACTAAAACAATACACACAGATAACCAGAGATAACAAAACATCATGTCACACGTAGTGGCTGCTCGTAATATAATAGATGGCAGATAAACAGAGAAAACAGCCCAAATAATTATCATTAAAATATCAAACATTAACATTCAAGTCTGCAATAAGCAAGTCCTAGGTACTTTTACCTTTGACAAAATGCAAAGCAATGACTGCACATGGTTTCGTGATATCGAGTCGCCAATCAATGCCCATGCTTTATTCCTCATCAACTCAAGAAACCTCTTTGCGTTGAATTGAGGCAGTTCGCAATCTCGTGGTTTCCATTTCCAGTAAAGATACTGCGTATCAGGCCTGCCATTCGTCACACAATTTTGATGATGTTCTATTAGGTGGCAGCTCTCATTGGTGTAAACAGGACCAGCAGGGTTCCGGATCCAATCCCCAGTAAAAAGATCACACTTTTCTGCATTTATAGTTGATAAGGATATAAACCAACTCTCATTTAATGAAAAACCAAATCTACAGCATAAAGATCACACTTTTCTCCACTGTAATCCGTAAGTTTATTAAAATAAACTTTCAGTTATAAAAAAATCAATGTCACACAAGAACCATGTATTTGAAGTCCCGTAAACGGCCTACACATTTAAAGTAATTAACAGTAGATCCATCAAAAGTAATTGGTGCTACTGAAAAACAAGATATAATCACGAATCGTAGCATACATGACCCAAGAATCTTTAACAACTTCAGATGTGGAGGATCTGAAACTACAATAGATCAGCAGTGCCCAGTCCATTCCTCAATAATTTGCTATCATTACCTTCCATGCTGATTTCAATTTGAAATGCATGCAAGTTCCTTAGAGAAAAGGAAGAGGAATGGAAAACCAAGCTCACGAATTAATCGAAATTTCCAATACATGCAATTAAATTACACAATTACATCCGAAATCCTACCTAAACTCACCCACCCGAAACCCATCTACAGTAATTACACATTACCCACATCCGAAACACACATGAACAAGAACACACACACACACAATCCCACCAACACACTTTTCATGCACCGAAACCCACTCAACTCCTCGGCAAAACCCATGAATTTACACAATCACTCACACGTATCCTCACCTACGACCTCGGCAGCCATGGAAGCACACACATCTCACTGACACACACTAAAACACACACTAGCATACCCGTAACACACACACCAACTCCATTTCACAGACTGAAATTAAAAAGGAGTGATCACCTTGAGAAGATATCCAAATTTTCCCTTTATTTCTTTCCCTTCTTCCACCCCAACGACCTGCCGACGACTATTGTGGGGGTAGGGTAGCAGGGTGGGGATGGCGGGGTGGGGGAGGCAAGGTGGGGCAGCGGGTGGAGGCGGGATGGCGTGGGAGGTGGGCGGCGTAAGTCGGTGTGGGTGAGAGAGAGAGAGAGAGAGATGAGCAAGAGCGGCGAGGAGAATGAGAAACAGAAAGAGGAAGAGAAAGAAGGGTTTGTAGGTTTTAATCATCTTTAGCGACGGATGTTCCGCCGTCGCTAAATTCCGTCGCTAAAGTACAATAAAAATTACAGATGTAAAGGCTTTTAGCGACAAATACAATCCGTCGGTAAAAGTCCGTCGCTGAAACCCTTTTTATTTTAATTTTTTGAAAAAAAACTCTTAAATAACATTTAGTGACGGATTTTCCGTCGGTAAAAGTCTGTCGGTAAAAGTCCGTCGCTAAAAATATTTGCCGACGGAACATTCCGTCGAATAAGATATTTAGCGACGGACTTTTACCGACGGTCAAATCCGTCGCTAAAAGTCATTTTTAGCGACGGAATAAAATCCGTCGCTAAAAGTTCATTTTCTTGTAGTGTAAGGCCCATTGCTTAAACTGCAGATTAAGAGGGAAAAAAAATTGGTAGTATAAATTTAATGAAAAAATATAGCAGGAAGAGAATGCATGAGAATTTGAGGCAACCTTACCGTGAGTTGAAATTTTAGGAAGAATTCACATTTCTTTGTGGCAGATTATATTTTGGGGGAGAAGGGGAAATGCAGAACAAAAAATGGATAGTTACGTGAACTGCATGGAGTGCGTGTTTGTAACTGATGGTTTGTGGTGGGTCTTTGTAACTTAAGATTTGTGAAGAGTGGCCGGGTAGTGTTATTTTATAATTTTTCCTCAAAATGGACACGTGTCAGCGTCATAGTCACTCTCAGTATAACACCAAAAGGGTGTTACACCAAAATTAGTATTCTTATTATAAGTAGTATAGATGTGGTCAAACACACCCTTGTGTGTCTCCGTAGGCCTCATAAGTATTGGTTGCTCTCACTCCTAGTTTTTCTGCCGGTGGAACAGCCTTAATCACAAAGAAAACTTGTTGAAACAGTCACAGAGGCCAATTGCACAAGTCAGTGGCAAAATCCTCCGCACAGCTATCAACCGTTGGTTAGGTAGGAGACATGTCACACCTCATCAGCAGCTATACATCATATCTAGTGGGAAAAAACAAAGTTAACGGTACATAAAATATCTTTCAAAGAAGTCCTAACTTTGTTAACCTTAGACGGGTGGTTGGAGGACTTCCAATAAAGAGAGGGGAGGTAAGAAATTGAGAATCAGTTGGTGGATGATAAAATGTTGAGACATAAATACAATAAAAAAGTGTAAGAAGGGTAAATATGAAAAAACACTTGTGAATCTTTCTTAATTTGGAAAGTGATTAATTTTTTTGGGACAGTCCAAAAAAAAATATGATCAATTGATTAGGGATGGAGGGAGTAAAAAGAAAATCAATCCGAGGTGTATTGTTTTTTCTTCCTTTTTTTTTTTACTTAACTACACACTCTTGAAGAACATAACTCTTTCTCGCATTCACTTTCTCTCTCTAGAATTCTTGAGAGAGAAACATACAAGATACTGACGTCGGACCTTGAGTCGGGACCTAAGCACTAGACTGTGACTGTCATCATATATTACCTCGCGCTCAACCCTCTCAGCACTGCTACTCCTCGGGCTCTGTCTGGGAAGCCCTTGGTATCTGCCCTTGCTCCATCCTTGCTCTGTCCCACATCACTATACTTAGCATCTAACTCAGACTACATTCCATGTTGCAGACTGTTGGATCATATATTCACTCAGCTTTCCCGTACAGCGTCGCTTTGTCTGTATGGAAAGACTAGCCAATACAACACCAGTGTGGGCAGAGAACCCCTTAGATCAAGCCACTTGTCCAAAGCCCTTGCAGAGTCCCACAGAGCGTCGAGAGACGCTGAGAACCTAGCAGCGGTGGGGAAGAATCGATGCCAAACTACCAGGCAGATTAGGCGTGATGCCTTCCGGATACTTGCTCTCATCTCAGAGTGACCAGAAGTTCATACTCCATGGAGAGGCCGCTGAAAATCCCCCCAGTTTCGGAGCATGTACACTATTGTCTTAGAGAGCGAGCCCATCCCGCTAGTGAGTTCTTGTGCCGAAGCACTTGGAGCCGCCAATGTAGTGTCCTGGAGAAGTCACCTACCTGACAGGCCGAGGTAGTATCCAGAAGGAGTCGCATGTCCGACATGCCAAGTTAGTGTCCCGAAGGAGTCACCTACTCGACGAGCTGAGGAAGTTTTTCGGAGGAGTAGCCTACCTAGCGAAAGGGGAGTCTTCATGCCGAAGCACTAGGATCTCCCTAGCAGAGATAGTGTCGTAAAGAGCGAGCCTATCCCTCGGGTAAGTCCTTGTATTGAAGCACTCAGAGCGCGCCTAGATAGTGTCCCAGAGTAGTCACCTACCCAACGGGCCGAGGTAGTGTTCCGGAGGAGTCGCCTACCTGGCAGAAAGGGAGTCCTCATGCTGGAATACTGGAGCACTTGGAACTCCCTGACAGAGATAGTGTCCTGGAGGTGTCGTCTATCCCCGTAAAATGTTGCACACTCCTGGGAGTGGGTCAAAACATGTTCCACGACCAAGGCAAGGTGCGCATGGTGTGGTGAAATGATTGACCAATGTGAAGGCGTGATAGTGTAAAGGGATGCTAAGGGGCACAATTGTATAAGTGGCACGGTGCATGGGCGAGATTGTATTGTGACAGAGAGCCTGGGGGGGGGAAAGGAGGCAACTATATTAGTAGTGCGGCACATGGGCGTGGCAGATGGGTACGATGCCCGGCAGCATGGTAGTTTGATAGAGATTTGGGGGGGGGGGGGACTGTATAAGTAGCAAGACGCATGGGCGCTGCGGAATGTGTGGGCAAGCTCAATAGTTATAGCACGAGGGCCGCTATGGATGAGTGTTGTGCAAGGCACGGGACATAGCAGAGATGCATGGGCGTGGTGATGGCTGTCACAGAGACGGGCGTCATACTGAAGGGACGTGACGCCGAGACCACGCACGGGTGCGGCGACAGTTGTAGCGGAGACGGGCGTCGTGCCATGGGCACTTGACACGGAGATGGTGCACGGGCGTGGTGACGGCTGTCGTGGAGCTGGGCGTCGTGCCGAGGGCACTTGACGTGGAGACGGTGCTTGAGCTCAGCGACGGAGAGTTAGATAACAACAAAGAATTCCTCTGGCAATGTTTGAACAAATACAAAACAAGTACTGATGTTTTTATTTGAAAAAGTGACACATAACAACAAAGAATTCCTTCAAGGGGGACATATTACTCTACTCTAAACTGCAGAAGCTGGGTAGCAGCTAAAATTTGTTCCTGGCGTAGAAGATTAAGCTTCACTGCCCGACTCCAAGAGGCCATATAGCTTCTTCACAAAATCGTCAATGTAAAAGTCCTCAAGCCCTTCCCTTAATAGGACTGCCCGCAATTTACTATGGTTATCTCTCACCTCCTTTGCAAACTTGCTATCGTCCATCACCGCCTTTATGGCCTTGCACACAGCCTCCTTCGTCAACGTGCCGTCCTCTTCTCCTCTCTCAACCTCGACCCCGATTTTGAGGTCTCTTGCCATCAACCTTGCATTAATGCCTTGATCCCCCACGTATGGAATAAGTACCAACTGGCATTCGCTCACCATGCCCTCGGTCATGGACCCTGCACCACTGTGAGTGGCAAAGCACCCCACAGAAGGGTGTCCCAGAATCTGCACCTGTGGACTCCAACGTCCATGAACAAGGCCCTTTCCTTTATTTCTCTCCTCAAACCCTTGTGGCAACGCCTCTTCAACAGTCATGGCTCCGACAGGAGGTTTCAGGGCTGCCAGAAACGGCAGCCCAGTAAGCTCAAGACCCAAAACCAGTTCTTGAAATTGATTTTTTTCAAGTACAATCTCACTTCCCAACGAGCAATAGATCACGGTTTTGGGCTTGAATCCCTCCAACCAGCTAGCCCATCCTTCTTCGAGCGCTGTGGTTGGTGGCTCTGGCAGAACAGGACCCGCCAGAATCAAAGGCTTTCCGAAGGCCTTTTCGAGAAAATCGCAATAAGGCCCTTCCATCTCTACACAGGTGTTGAACGCAATTGCGTCGGATGCAGTAAAGGCAATCGTCAGACGCTGCGCTAGTAACATCCCCTTCCCATATTCGGAGTTGAACGCGGCCGCCATGCCACGACATTCAAAGGGATAGAGCCGGATTGATGAACAGGGAAAACCCGAAGGAGGTTTCAGGAACTCTTCTTCTGTCCACTTGTCATTAACTAGTTCACGTCCATAGTCTGACATATAACCCACTGCTGCCGGGCGTAAGACGCAGTAGTGGATGCATTTGATGCCCAGAGGGCGTGCCACTGATGGCAACCAGTGAGGGAAATCGTACAAGACAAAGTGGGGTTTAATCTTGCGGAGGGTAGCTTCAATAAACGGTAGTGTGAGGTCCATGGCGGTCATGAGATGGGAATGCATTGGATGTGGAACGTTCGCTGTTGTTTCAGTACCAAGAGGAAGGCCTTCAACGTGTGGAACGGTTACTGGGATGAAGGTTATGAGGTCAGGGTGGAGATTGAAATGCTCGAATCTGGGTATGGTTTTGGTGGGTATGAAGTAGGAAACTTTATGACCGGCGGCTGCTAGTTTGTTTGCCAGGCATAGATAAGGAGTGAGGTGGCCCATACCAAACCATGGGTACATAGCAACGTGCAGATTTTTGTCATCCATCTTGGTTTCAAGTTTTGTTGATTTCAGTAACGTATGCCTGCATTTAGATTACACAACAGACATTTTGAGGGCATTTCGCAGCAAAACGAAAGAAGGTGGAGGAGGAGGAGGAGGTGATGATGGGGCGGGGCATACCTCTGATTATTTATGGCCAAACGAAAAACTCTTTTGCGCTGCTCGGCCAACTCATTATCGATCGTGTGCCTGAGACACAATCGATGAACTGTGTGAGATCTTTTTTGCCTCTCGGGCATGAGGACTTCTCCGAAAATAAAAAATAAAAACAAAACTTAAAAAGTAGAACGATTATGCGCCCATAAAAGACAATAAGGGCTTCGATTGATTGCGAATGTTTACACAGCAAGGTTTTCAAGCTTAAAAACTAAACTTCCTATCGATGACAGCAAAAACCTCTAAACAAAAGAAAAAAAAAGACTTGACAAAGTCTTTGTCTGGTTGATGATTGATGATTGTCTTGCTCCTCTTGACCCACCATTTATACTATAAAGTTTGTAGAAAATAACTACCACTACAAGATAAATTACTCACTTACAAAATAACTCATACCACTTACATAATAACTACTCACTAACAGGTAACCAACTAAACTTATCCATTATCTATTGGAGCACATTTTTGGAACTTAGAAAGTAACTTCCTTATTTGAATTCATTATCATCTCTTTTTCACAAATAAAATTGAATGTCATTTAGTGGCATTTAATTAAAGACATTATTGTGAAAATTTATTTGCTGATGCAAACAGATAGCTACGACACAAAAGTTCTTTAATATTAAGAAATCTTGATGCAAAGCTTTTTCATCAACAAAAGTGGGGTCGCAACAAAATAATTCTAAACCTGCTTTTGTTTTCACCGATACTGGACCACACTCAGCACAATTAAATATAAGACCTCTCGCTAGACAGATGGAGCAAATATCAAAGGGCAAACTTTGGCTCATATCCGGGTTGTAAGAATCTTCCTTCAACCCCGTGTATAGTAACAATTTATAGTCGCTGCATGTTTCTTGTGACTTTTTTTCTAATACTTTCAGCGACAATTATTATCAGCACTTTTTAACATCACTAAATAAATGTCACTAGAAATATTTAGAGGCGATTCATTGTCGCTATATAGGAGGTAAGACCAAGATTTCTCCGACTGAGAATAGTAACAAAAATTTTTCCAATATGAAATCAGCGAGCAGAGGCATACCACGCAAAGGCGTTTTCAATTAGTCACAGACTTGGGAATCCTTCCACCTACTTTGGCATCGTGTTTGTTGATCAGTTGATGTCTGATTTGATATGTACTGTAATATTCTTCCTTATATATGAATAGACGAGTTTGGTGGATCTTGTGGTTTGGAATGAGGCAATGGTCGGGCTCACCACTCACTCATCAAGAATAAATTCATGGCTTCTTTTTAAGGTCAAATTAGGCTGCAGGCTCCACATGCTACTTTGACTATAAGTAGTTGTATTTTTAGAGATACGCATTTTTACCAAAAGTCTTATTGGCAATTTGTAGCGCACATTTTATTGTAAACAAGTAGCTTTTTTGCAAATATTTTTACCAATAAGTTTTATAATTTTACTACATACGAGTCACACTCTAATTTTGGAACGTTCCAAGAAATATGAGCATATTAAACTGGATTGACCAAACAAAGAGAACGAGTATTAAACTACAGAAAAAACGACATTCCACGCCATTTTTCTCAAGTCCAAATGCTCAGGGCAGGCCCATGAAGTTTAATCGGAGGGGATCAAGAAAGGTCATTAAAAAAAACTGGTCGCCAATATAAAAAAATTCGTATCATTATTGAATACGTTACATGTAAAATAGATTGTACAATTTGATGACTAACCATATAATTTAACTATTTATAGTGATTTAATTATTTAACTTTATGAGGTTAGTCAATAACAAATAGTTAATTTTGCACGAAAGAAGCTTAATTCTTATTGTATTCATGTATTGCTAATCCGTTATTCTTACTGTGGCGTCATAGAGTTTGTCTGCCGCTGCAAATGCTTGCTATGCTTATTATTCTGTGTGTGTGTATATATATATATATATATATATATATATATATATATATATGATTTGAGTTGTAGTGCTCTAAAATTTATTGTAGCTCCAACACTTTTTCTATCATTGATGGCCGCAGGACCATTCTCATTTTGAGGGCATTTCGCAGCATAACAAAAGAAGGAGGAGAAGGAGGTTAGGATGGGGCGGGGCATACCTCTGTGATTATTTATCACCAAACGAAAAACTCTACTATGATAGTGTTTGCGCTGCTCGGCAAACTTACTATCGATCGTGTGCCTGCGACACAATCGATGAACTGTGTGAGATCTTTTTTGCCTCTCGGGCCCGAGGACTTCTCTGAAAATAAAAAATAAAAAGAAAATGTAGAACGATTACGCGCCCATAAAAGACAATGAGAGTTTCGATTGATCGCGAATGTTTACACAGCAAGGTTTCCAAGCCTAGAAACCGAACTTCCTATCGATGGCAGCAAAAGCCTCTAAACAAAAGAAAGAAAAAGATTTGAAAAAGTCTTGATTTGTCTGGTTGATGATTGATGATTGTCTTGCTCCTCTTGACCCACCATTTATTCTACTAAGTTTGTAGAAAATAACTACAACTACAAGATAAACTACCCACTTACAAAATAACTCTTACCACTTACATAATAACTACCCACTAACAGGTAACCAACTAAACTTATCCATTATCTATTGGAGCACATTTTTGGAACTTAGAAAGTAACTTCCTGATTTGAATTCATAATCATCTTTTTTTCACAAATAAAATTTAAGGCCATTTAGTGACATTTAATTAAAGACATGTTATTGTGAAATTTTTTTTGCTGATGCAAACAAATAGCTACGACAAAAAAGTTCTTTAATATTTAGAAATCTTGATGCAAAGCTTTTTCATCAACAAAAGTGGGGTCGCAACAAAATAATTCTAAACTTGCTTTTGTTTTCACCGAAAGCTGGACCACACTCAGCACAATTAAATATAAGACCTCTCGGTAGACAGAGGGAGCAAATATCAAAGGGCAAATTTTGGCTCCTATCTGGGTTGTAGGAATCTTCTTTCAACCCCGTGTATAGTAACAATTTATAGTCGCTGAATGTTTCTTGTGACTTTTTTTTCTAATATCTTTAGCGATAATTATTTGCAGCACTTTTTAACGTCACTAAATAAAAATCACTAGAAATATTTAGAGACGATTCATTATCGTTATATAGGAGGTAAGACGAAGATTTTTACGACTGAGAATAGTAACAAAAATTTTTCCAATATGAAATCAGCGAGCAGAGGCATACGACGCGAAGGCGTTTTCAATTAGTCACAGACTTGGGAATCCTTCCACCTACTTTGGCATCGTGTTTGTTGATGTCTGATTTGATATGTACTGTAATATTCTTCCTTCTATATGAATAGACGAGTTTGGTGGATCTTGTGGTTTGGAATGAGGCAATGGTCGGGCTCACCACTCATTCATCAAGAATAAATTCATGGCTTCTTTTTAAGGTCAAATTAGGCTGCAGACTCCACATGCTACTTTGACTACAAGTAGTTGTATTTTTAGCGATACGCATTTTTACCAAAAGTCTTATTGGCAATTTGTAGCTCACATTTTATTGTAAACAAGTTGCTTTTTTGCAAATATTTTTACCAATAAGTTTTATAATTTTACTACATACGAGTCACACTCTAATTTTGGAACGTTCCAATGGAGAAATATGAGCATATTAAACTGGATTGACCAAACAAAGAGAACTAGTATTAAACTACAGAAAAAAAAACGACATTCCACGCCATTTTTCTCAAGTCCAAATACTCAGGGTAGGCCCATGAAGTTTAATCGGAGGGGATCAAGAAAGGTCATTAAAAAAAAAAAATTGGTCTCCAATATAAAAGAATTCGTATCATTATTGAATACATTAAATGTAAAATAGATTGTACAATTTGATGACTAACCATATAATTTCACTATTCATAGTGATTTAATTATTTAACTTTATGAGGTTAGTCAACAACAAATCCTTAATTTTGCATGAAAGAAGCTTAATTCTTACTGTATTCATGTATTGCTAATCCGTTATTCTTACTGTGGTGTCATAGAGTTTGTCTGCCGCTGCAAATGCTTGCTATGCTTATTATTCAGTGTATATATATATATATATATATATATGTATATGGGGAAAGCGAATATGTTGCTAGCCTTAGGCAAGTTGTCTAAGGCTAGAGACTAAAACTACGTCGTTTTGATTGATTTTCATTGGTTTTCCTTTTCAGTTTTTTCACTCTCCCCATAGCACTCTCTCTCGTTATCAGATCTTCGACACGGCCACATCACACATCACCTCATCGCCTGCCACTGTCACCGGCCGGCCACCGTCGCCGACGATCCACCATGCCCGCCCTCCCAAACAACCGCCGGTACATGGACCCACTACCGCTGACAATTTTCCCCCCGCGACATCACAGTGCGCAACCAGCATCTGCTCTGCCGCCAACCATCCTCCGTCTTTGCTAACACCTTCATCTCCTGCCGGCCTCCGTCGCCGGCGACCCACCACCCCCCATCATCCCTCCATTGCCCACCTACTCTCCTCCTCCCACATCACGGGGTCAGCCATTACACCTCGTCCAATTTGAGAAACTTACAATTAGAATCTAAAATTCCCAATTGAACAAATTTAATTCGATATTAGTGAATTCTTTCTTGAACTTTTGAAATTCAGAAGCGTGGCTGTGATGGGTTTGTGCGATGAATGGTTGGTTTTGTGATGTGGTCACGGTTTTTGTAGTGTTGCTATGGGAAGTTTCCACGTGGTGGAGGTCGACAGTCGTTAGTGTAGATGGGGACCGGTGCGATGGGCTTGTCGGTGGTGGTGGATCGATAGCAACACAGCTGATGTTGAAACATTGTGGGGTTGTGCGATGGGGTTCATGGCTGGCTGTGGTGGGTCAGTTTTGTGGAGGTGGTTGTTTGGTTCTGTGTGGCCGTGTGTGGTGTGGGGGGTAGAAATTGAGGGTCGCCGACGGTGAGTCTGATTGCGAGGGCGAGAGAAAGGATTGGAGGAGGAAAAGGGGTGGCTGTTGTGCTAGTGTGTGTTTGGACGGTGGAAATGGTGGGTCAACGGCGGTGCAGGCTGTCTGGTGATGGAGGCCGGCAATGGGGTGGAGTCTGATAGGGAGTGTGAGAAAGAGAGAATGAGTTTATCATATGCATGTTAGAAGGGAGTGTAAAAGAAGAAAATTAAAAAAATTAGGCATTTTTAATCAAAACGACGTAGTTTTAGTCTCTAGCCTTAGGCAACTTGCCTAAGGCTAGCAACGTATTCGCTTTCCCCTATATATATATATATATATATATATATATATATATATGATTTGAGTTGTAGTGCTCTAAAATTTATTGTAGCTCCAACACTTTTCCTATCATTGATGGCCGCAGGACCACTCTCATTTTGAGGGCATTTCGCAGCATAACGAAAGAAGGAGGAGAAGGAGGTGATGATGGGGCGGGGAATACCTCTGTGATTATTTATCGCCAAACGAAAAACTCTACTATGATTGTGTTTGCGCTGCTCGGCAAACTCACTATCGATCGTGTGCTTGCGACACAATCGATGAACTGTGTGAGATCTTTTTTGCCTCTCGGGTCCGAGGACTTCTCTGAAAATAAAAAATAAAAACAAAACGTAGAACGATTACGCGCCCATAAAAGACAATGAGAGTTTCGATTGATCGCGAATGTTTACACAGCAAGGTTTCCAAGCCTAGAAACCGAACTTCCTATCGATGGCAGCAAAAGGCTCTAAACAAAAGAAAGAAAAAGTCTTGATGTGTCTGGTTGATGATTGATGATTGTCTTGCTCCTCTTGACCCACAATTTATACTAAGTTTGTAGAAAATAACTACCACTACAAGATAAACAACCCACTTAATGACAAACTACCCACTTACAAAATAACTCTTACCACTTACATAATAACTACCCACTAACAAGTAACCAACTAAACTTATCCATTATCTATTGGAGCACATTTTTGGAACATAGAAAGTAACTTCCTGATTTGAATTCCTTATCATATTTTTTTCACAAATAAAATTTAATGTCATTTAGTGACATTTAATTAAAGACATGTTGTTGTGAAAATTTATTTGCCGATGCAAACATATAGCTACGACAAAAAAGTTCTTTAATATTTAGAAATCTTGATGCAAAGCTTTTTCATCAACAAAAGTGGGGTCGCAACAAAATAATTCTAAACCGGCTTTTGTTTTCACCGAAAGTTGGACCACACTCAGCACAATTAAATATAAGACCTCTCGCTAGACAGAGGGAGCAAATATCAAAGGGCAAATTTTGGCTCCTACCCGGGTTGTAGGAATCTTCCTTCAACTCCATGTATAGTAACAATTTATAGTCGCTGAATGTTTCTTGTGACTTTTTTTTCTAATACTTTTAGCGATAATTATTAGCAGCACTTTTTAACGTCACTAAATAAAAGTCACTAGAAATATTTAGAGACGATTCATTGTCGCTATATAGGAGGTAAGATGAAGATTTCTCTAACTGAGATAGTAACAAAATTTTTTCCAATATGAAATCAGCGAGCAGAGGCATACGACGCAAAGGCGTTTTCAATTAGTCACAGACTTGGGAATCCTTCCACCTACTTTGGCATCGTGTTTGTTGATGTCTGATTTGATATGTACTGTAATATTCTTCCTTATATATGAATAGACGAGTGACTTGCAAAATCTGATGATTCAATGTAATTAGATGAAATGTTGATACAGTGTATGTAACATACAAAAATGAAAAGTATAGCACATAATGGAATAAAAAGGACATTTTTACCAAAAAAATAATAAAATAGATGAGTTTGGTGGATCTTGTGGTTTGGAATGAGGCAATGGTCGGGCTCACCCCTCATTCATCAAGAATAAATTCATGGCTTCTTTTTAAGGTCAAATTAGGCTGCAGGCTCCACATGCTACTGTGACTATAAGTAGTTGTATTTTTAGAGATACACATTTTTACCAAAATTCTTATTGGCAATTTGTAGCGCACATTTTGTTGTAAACAAGTTGCTTTTTTGCAAATATTTTTACCAATAAGTTTTATAATTTTACTACATACGAGTCACACTCTAATTTTGGAACGTTCCAATGGAGAAATATGAGCATATTAAACTGGATTGACCAAACAAAGAGAACTAGTATTAAACTACAGAAAAAAAAAAAACGACATAACACGCTATTTTTCTCAAGTCCAAGTGCTCAGGGCAGACCCATGAAGTTTAATTGGAGGGCACCAAGAAAGGTCATTAAAAAAAAAAATATTTGGTCGCGAATATAAAAGAATTCGTATCATTGTTGAATACGTTAAATGCAAAATAGATTGTACAATTTGATGACTTATCATATAATTTCACTATTCATAGTGATTTAATTATTTAACTTTATAAGGTTAGTGAACAACAAATCATTAATCTTGCATGAAAGAAGTTTAATTCTTACTGTATTCATGTATTGCTAATCTAGTTATTCTTACTGCGGTTTCATAGAGTTTGTTTGCCGCTGCAAATGCTTGCTATGCTTATTATTCTGTATATATATATATATATATATACATATATATATGATTTGAGTTGTAGTGCTCTAAAATTTATTGTAGCTCCAACACGGCCGCATGACCACTCTCATGAGTAGAATTCAAAGACTTCGGCCCCGTACGCTTACCATATTTGTTTTCTGTTTTAATTTTCATGATTTTCATATTCAGTTTGAAAATCCGTTCCTATACTTTTATCATTTTCACCACAAAAAAAAAAAAAATTAGCTATTTTTTCTTATATTGGTTAAGTTTGAGTGAAAAAAGCTGAAAACACATTTTAGGTGCTTTCAGTTTTTTGTTACTATTTGAGTAATTTTATTCAAAACGAAAACAGAAAATAGTAAAAGTATGCAAAAAAAGAATTTTTTTCATCATCATTGCTAAAAATAAAAAACGAATATGGTAAACGTACGGGGCCGTCGTTTCTTCACTCTGTACAGCGTATGCCCCACAGTATTTATTTGGCTGACCATCCTTCCAGCTACTTTGTTATCGTACTTATTTGGTCGTATGCAAGGTGAGATGAGTAGACGAGGTTGGTAGTTCTTGTGATTGAGAATGAGGTCTGTGTAGGGCTTGTCCGGCCACTCGCTTTATCAATGGGCATAAATTAATATGTCTTTCAAGTATGATTAACTGCTTGTTGCATATACTTTCATCGGCAAATTCTATGAGCATTTTTTAACTTTAGTAGTTACACTAGTCGCTATATTTATCAACTGCTGATTCTTGCTATACAAGAGATTCATAGCATCTTGCTACACCGGGTTTAAGCCTAAAAGGTTTCATACTATAAAATTTGTTGTTTTGCTGCAAGTACATTTGCTGGCAATGAAAGCATAAGAATTGTATAATAGCTTCAATATACCTCACAGTAGGCACCGAGAATACAACCTCCACATCGTAGAGAAAAGAATTATTATCTCAAGGTACATGGTGCATTGTCGTTGTCAATTAATTTTTAATTGGATGCTTTCACGAGTTTGTTAGGGCCTTTGACCAATATAATTAAAAAAAAATCACCATCGCCTAGTTAAATAGTAAATACAACTCTTTCGATTCTCCCATCTTCCTATTCTCTTTCTTTTTCGACTTTTGATTCTTCTTCGGATTCAATCCTCTGTTTTTTCTTTTGTGTGTTTATGATCTCCTTGACTAGTTTCAAATCCAGGGAGGCCTTCGCATGCTGGACAGCTAGAGTGATGGAACTGGTTGGAAAGTCGTTTTGAAGGTCTTCGAGGATGCAAAACGAGGTCGTTGGTTTGGGGATATGCTTTGACCAATATGTTCAACCTTTCCGAATGGATCCCGATACTAGAGCTTTTTACCTTTAACTGTATGAGGAATAATGAACAAAATATTAACACAAAACACATTAATACATATAACTGGCCGCTTGGGCCCTACTAAAAAGATGCATGTGGACAAACCATAGGTTTACCAGGCGGTTGGTTACAGGCATATTTGGGTATTTGAGGAGGCTTTTGCTATGTGACTAGGCTGATGGCCTCGAAAATATAGTTGCAGATGAACCATCCGGTAAATACTTATTTGGGCCTACAGTCATGTTCATCTGCAAACTATATTTGGGTCATCTTGGGAAAGTTAAACCGGTTGGCTTTATCCTGCACGAAACGTGCTCCCTAATTTACCATCAGGTTAACCTTAACCGGCCGATTGATTTGGAGCATGTTTTATTGGGTTTACTTCCTCATGGAAAAACCATCGTTTCTACGGTAAGCTGGCCGGTATCCCAACTGATGTACCATATTACTGCCTAGTATCCCCCTTTAGGGGTAGTCGGCCAGTCTTCCACGTGGACTGCCGTGCACTTTGCGTGTCGCGCGCCAGACCTGGTAAAAGGGTAAACCAACTGGTACGAGTAATAACTGGCCGGGTCCAGGTAAAACCGGGTCGAGTAACGTTTACCCAGTTTTACCCGGATAGTCTTTTGCAATGCCCGTATCCTACCCACACGGGTCGGATATTAGTCGCGAGTAAATGACTTTTGAATTCTTTTATTAGCATATATTCACGGGGTATTTTTCTTGGAATATTCCCCCCCCCCCTTTCTTTTTATTACTACAATTATCACTTTCTAGTTTAACTTTTACATGACTCCTTTCATTTTTAATTGTTACTACAACTAAACGATATTGTTGGCTAAACGTAATCATCTCAATTCTCAGATCCAATAAAATCATCTCAAATCCAACATATTCAGCACATCTATCTTAAAATTCCCAAGTCTAAACTACAAAATTTCATACTGAAATTATTATAAGTAATACAACTAGATCTGATTGATGACTAGTACAAATATTAATTCAAAACTTTATAGAGATAATAGAATCAGATTTGATTGATTTCATAGTCTTATCGACTATGAAATCAAGCTGTTAACAAAGTTGAAGGTTGAGGCTTTCCATGGAAGATAGTGGCGGATCTGTGAGCGAGCGTGAGATGGACAATTGGGCACCGTCAAGATGATGTGAAGTAGTGCGGTCGTCGGTGGATCTGACTATGGTGGATGAGAGCAAGAGGTTGGGAGAGAGAGAGGTTGTGTGTGTGTGTGAGAGAGAGAGTTTGTTTTAGAGAAGGAGAAGGAGGGAAGTGTGCGACGCAGATAAGTGGTGAGGATGAAAACCCTAGTCGTTATGCATTGAAGAATTCGGGTAGTCCGGGTAACCCGTAATCAACTTGGGCCGAACTGGAATTTATGAGTCGGTTAGGGTACGGGTCTATTTTTATCGGGTCGTCTATATACGTACCCATATCGGGTTTTTTGAGCGGGTACGGTAGACCTGCGGGTCCGAGTAAGATTTTGCCAGCTCTCCGAGGGGCCCACGCCAGCCGCACGCCACACACCTGCCATGTGCTCCATGCTTGGGGTGCGCCCCACACCTACCGTCACACACCTATGCTCACCGTGCAGACGGCTCCTTCCAAGCACTCACAAGCACGCTCCGTGCCCTCTGGCACCGCGCCCCACTCCCTCTGCTTCAACCCGTGGCTTTCTCTCTTCCTCTCTTTTTCTCTCTAAGTCTTGAAATTGGGTAAAGGAAGACCAAAACCCTAAAACACTATTCTATTTGTAAGGGTGAAAACAAAAAACACTTAAAAAATAAATAAATAAAAACGGTCAACCCCATTCCTGTCCCCCACCCTTCCTGGCGCGAGCCCAACCCCTGCCCAAGCGCGCACCCCCTGCCAGCCCTCCTCTTTCTTATGTTTCTCTCTATCTAAATTACTTTCCCTTCCCCTCTCCAATTAATGACACTCGCCTCTACCCCACTCCGCTATTTTTTCTTCATTCTCTTTCTATCTCCCGTCGACTCTCTTTCTCTTTCTTTAATTCCTCTCTCTTCATAAACTCTTGCCATCTCTGTCTTTCTCTTGAAATGTCACCCATCATTTCCTCTCATTCTTTTACCCCGTCCCATTTTCTCCCTCACAGAACCAGCACCCCAACCCCTTGCGCGCACAACTCCACCTCTGCCCCCACACGCACCCACTCCCCTAGGTTTTTTCCTTCGCTTCCTTTTTCCTCACTTCCTCCTTTTACTCTCTTTCCCTACGCCACACTCACACTTTTACCATAGTTAGAGAAACTTGACATTTAAATTTTCACAAAAATTTGAATAGTCCGCCAACATATTTATCATGGTTTGAGAAACATGACAGATAAATTTTCACAAGACTTTAATTCTTAACCCCGTTTTTACCACTTTAGTTGTATAGTAAAAATATGCTTTAATTCCTTTTTTATCAATCTCTTTCTTTGTTCTGCTTCATCGTCTCCTCTCCTTCGTCTATGCTTCATTCTGCATATCACTACAAGAAATAAGGCCTTTGGCGACGGAGAAATCCGTCGCCAAAAGCCTACATTCCGTCGCTAAAACTTTAAGCGACGGAACTACCGTCGCTAAAAGTCCCTCGTATAAAAGCCCGTCACTAAAAGTTTTGCGACGGAATTTTAAAAATCCGTCGTCTAATATTGGACTTTTAGCGATGGGATTCTTTATACATTAGCGACATAAATTCTGTCGCTAATGTATTTTACGTATTTTAATTTATTTTCTTTTTTTCAAAAATAAATTATTTGGTAAATAATTAGCGACGGAATATACTTTTTAGCGACGGTATTTTCGTCCCTAAATCTCCTTTTTAACAACGGAATTTTCCGTCGTTCAAAGTTTAAACTTAGGTATACTCTTTAGCGACGGAATGAATCCGTCGCTAAATGTCAAATTTTGTTTTAAATATATTTTTTATTTTTTTAATGCCCAAACTGTAATAAAAAAATCAAGCCTCAACAACAAGGCACAATCCCTAAATGCACATTAGGGTTAAATAATTGTTGATTCGATCAACGATTATTTAACCCTACAACAGACACAAAACAACTATATATAACTTAAAAAAATGTTTACTATAATGAAAAATAAAATGTACAAGCCGGGAACCGGATACAATCGGTTAGGGGAGGGGAAAAGAGTACAAGCTGGGAGGGAACGAGAGGGGGCTCATCAGGGGTTGCCGAGTCGTGGATCTGGATCCTGTAGATCCGGAGCCGGCTCGGCATGTCCAGCAGCAGTGCCCTGCTGATCCTGCTGCCTGATCATCCTCAACACCACCGTAGCAATGTGTTGGATCTCATCCTCGTCCAACGGACGCTGCGGAGCCGGTGTCTATGGAGGGGCAGCGGGGGGTGGGGGCGATCTTATCACGGCACATGCAGTCGTGCTAGGCAGGCCGCGTATGCGGCCTTTCGGCCGATTGACGACCTCCGATGTATCCAGCCATCGCTTCAACGCTCCAGTACTCGTACCCGTACTAGTGGACGCTAATGGCTATCCGGACTACTGCTCGGACCCCCTAAGCTTTTCATACGAGGCCTGCAAAAACAGTGATTTAAAGATATGTTAGGGCATTAACGCAACAAACATTGAATAGAAAGACAAAATTTTAATAAATTAAACAAATTGACTCGAACTTACATCCATTCGCCGGGCAATATCTGAAACATAGTCCCCCGCCCGGTGCGTCTCATCCTTGTCCTTCTTCCTCACGTGCGTCTAATTATATGTCAGAGCTACGATCTCATCCTCCTCCAAGTCCTGGTGCTTGACCGAATTCTTGTGTCGGATGACGTCGTGTGCCACCGACCCTCCCGTGTGCGTCGGATCTTTCTCACGTCTGTTCTCGGCCCTGCTCTTACTCTTGGTGTCCCAGCCTGGATCCGTAACCCACCGATCAACGCTCCGATGTATCCAGTCATCGCTTTAACGCTCCAGTACTCGTACCCGTACTAGTGGACGTTGATGGCTATCCGAACTACTGCTCAGACCCCCTAAGCTTTTCATACGAGGCCTGGAAAAATAGTGATTTAAAGATATGTTAGGGCATTAACGTAATAAACATTGAATAGAGAGACAAAAATTTAATAAATTAAACAAATTGACTCGAACTTACATCGATCCGCCAGGCAATATCTGAAACATAGTCCCTCGCCCGGTGTGCCTCGTCCTTGTCCTTCTTCCTCACGTGCGTCTGATTATACGTCAGAGCTACGATCTCATCCTCCTCCAAGTCTGGGTGCTCGATCGCATTCTTACGTTGGATGACGTCATGTGCCACCGACCCCCCCCCCCCCCATGTGCGTCAGATCTTTCTCACGTCTGTTCTCGGCCCCGCTCTTACTCTTGGTGTCCCAGCCTGGATTCGCAACCCACCGATCAATCATCTGCCCCCATACAGTCAGAGATATCCAATGCGGGGGATATTTCTTCAACTCCGTCATCGGGGCACCCTCGGGCAGCATCTTCTTCGCTCGGTCCCGTTCGTCGTGCAGCCATCGGCGATAATTCTTGTCGATATATGCAAAAAATGGCTTGCCACCCGAGCGCCTGCTGATCAGGTGAGTCAAACGTGAACCCCTCCTGCAAGGCATCCAATTACACAAATTAATTTAAATAATAAATTCTAATTAAACAAATACTATCACTGAAAATATCACGTTAACCGTACCAGCCACTCCTCCCATAGGGACTCCCTCGTCCTGGCATCCCAGTCTTTCCAGTACAGCCGTGGCTCGAAGAATCGGCCATTCACAAGAACGCTGATCTTCGTCCACGCCTGATTCTCCAGGATCCTACCAAAGAAGTAAATAAGTACATTAATACAGTTCAAATATAAATTAAGACACCCAAAAATTTAAATATAGGGCATGATGTGATTTTTTTTACTTACTGGCCCTCCTGGGTGAGCGTAACTCTCTGTTTACACTGGGGGTCGATGCGTACCCCGCCTATCGGGCCACAGCCTTGTGGAGATCCTACAAACAACTGACATTAATACAGTTCAAATATAATTTAAATATAGGGTTAGCAAAAATTGACTAAACACCGTTATCAACTATACCTGAGGTAGAACCCACAGAAGAAGGAGAATTAGCGTCGGGCTAGGGCGACGGTTGGGGCTAGAGCTGGAGCTGGGGCCCCGTCTGCTGTACGTGAGCACTCTGTGCCTGATCATCAGTGGGCAATGACGAGGTGGGACCCACCGGGGAGGAGGCAGACTGACGTCCACCCCGGCCACGAATACCCCGTATTCTATCCATAATTGACTTCGTATAGATAAATTGCAAAGAAATTAACACATTAAAAATAATAATTTGGCAGAAAATATCATCAGCACTATATATATGAACCGAGTATATAAACACAATATGAACCAAGTACTAAAATGTTACTACATATTTTTCGAGGTGTTACAACAGTACAAGTCAATCATTTTCAGTTTGGGAATCATCATCTTCATCGCTAGACTCGTCATCCTCTTCTTCATGAGACTCGTCGTCTTCTTCATCTTCTAATTCATCATTTTCATCAGTAGACTCAGTCACATCATCTTCAACACTTTCCACGTCTTCCGCGTCATCATTTACGACTTCTTCTCCTACATGAAGTGTTGTTGGAAGAGGAAGATCGTCCTCCTCGTTGTTCACCTCAACAGGTAATAAGAGAGGTGGTTGGTCGGCTTGAAAGGTGTCTAGCTCTCTGTCATATGTCACGGGTAATTTCTTGGACTTGATAACTGTATACCAATGAGATTTTGGATTTTTGACGTCCTCCGCGTAAAAGACTTGTGCAGCTTGACTAGCAAACACAAACGGGTCGTCTGATGCAAGTCTTGACTTGACATTGACATCTACAATCTCTTGAGATCTAACACGGATTCATCTACTGCATGTGACATCGAACCATGTACACTTGAACACTACTAGGTGATTTTCGGAACTCAAATATGCTAGCTCAACAATCTCATCTAGCTCTCCATAAAAGTCCATGCAATGCTCGTCATAACAGTCGCCGTTGACCACGACTCCACTATTTTGGGTTTGTTTTGTTCAGTCATCATCTTTTACGTTAAACCTAAACCCGTTGATGATATAGCCTCCATGACAGGATGCTTGTTTATTAGGGCCTTGAGTTAGTAATTTCAAGCATGAGGTACTGGTGTATCCATTGACTGAACCTATTGTAGATGACGATAAAAATTAAGGATAAATCAGTATACTAATTGGTCACATAACTGTATACAACACATAATATAATTTCGTTAAGGACTTACACGCCTTCTGGACCACTGTACAAATTGTGATTTCCGATGAGATTCAAGTCAAGTGGGATCAGTGATTAAAGATTCTGCATCGAACTCACTGCAAACCAATATAGTTGACTCTCTTATCACACATTTTTTATTATGTACAACAATTTTTTTAATTAAGACATTAACTTACTCAACGAATGCTGAAACTTCATCGTAATTTAGAAGGGCGTATATTGTTGCAGCACTGTACTCTTCATCCATTAGCCATCGAGTATAGGTTCGGCCGAACGGACTACCTGACTGCTTGAATATTGACAATTGCCCTTCCAAATTTGTGCTTGATCCGGGGTCATTTCGGCCTAGTTGATTTAACCTTGTATCAACATCAGGCCCAAAATATTGGCTACAAAATTTTACAAGCTCTTCCATTACGTAAGCCTCCGCAATCAAGCCCCTAACCCGAGCTTTATTACAAAAAATTTTCTTCAAATGGAACATGAACCTAGAAGTTTAGCGAATCGAGTTAGGTGGAATATCAATGATAACAGGTTTTGCATTAAGTGTAAATGAACAACTGTAACAATTTAAGGATTACCACTCGAAGGGATATATCCACCGATAATGTACATGTCCACTCATCTTAGCTTCATGTGCCAAGTGAACATGCAGATGCTCCATTGAATCAAAGAACGAAGGTGGGAAGATTTTCTCCAGCTTACAAATTGTCACCACAATGTTCTTCTCAAGCACCTCCATGTTACTCACTCGGATCGTAGAAGAACATATATCTCAAAAGAAATGAGATAATTCAGTCAAAGTCTCGCATACAACCCGTGGCAACAGTCCCCGGAAGGCAATATGAATAAATCTCTCCATGAATACGTGGCAGTCGTGACTCTTCATCCATTGGAACTTGCATTCCGATACATTTCAACAACGAGATATGTTGGACGCAAACCCATCCAAAAGATTCAAATTCTTAACCCTCTGACATACCTTCTCCATTTGTTTCTTGTCTAGACAGTAAGGTGCTTTCGGAGGTTTCGTCCTCCCGCTGACTGTCCGAGGATGCAATTCACGGCGTACACCTAACTGTTGTAGATCCCTTCTCGCTTTGAGGTGATCTTTCGATTTCCCCTTGACATTCATCACTGTGTTGAACACATTATCAAAAACATTCTTCTCAATGTGCATCACATCCATGTTGTTTCGGATAATGAGTGTCCTCCAGTAAGCTAACTCCCAGAAAATACAATGTTTCCTCCAGTTGTGCTATTTCCCATACCTTGGAATATTCTGATCTGGTACACCCTTGCCATATGGTATGTCAGTATCAAGTGCCTCCAGGTGTGAGAACACTTCTTCACCAGATGGGTAGTCCAGTGTGACAACCTCACGCTCGATTGTTCGGTCGAATTTATCCTTCTGCCTACGGAACTGATGATCCGGTGGCAAAATCTTTCGATGACATCCGAACCACGAGGGCTTCCCGTCGTGCTTTAACGTATGACTGGGGTTCACGCCCATACAAGCAGGGCATGCTAGCTTCCCATGTGCGCTCCAGCCACACAGTATTCCCAATGCGGGAAAATCATGTATAGTCCACATCAAAGTAGCCCTCATCTGAAATTTCTATTTAAGGGATGCATCATATGTTTCGACTCCATGATTTCATAACTGTTTTAACTCATCAATCAACGGCCTTAAAATACACATCTATGCCGTTGCCGAGACTCTTCGGCCCCGGAATAAGCAACGAAAAAAATATGTACGGCTTCTTCATGCACATGCCTGGTGGAAGGTTGTACGGGACAATAATAACATGTCATGTGGGGTAAGGCATGCCAGACTGACTGAAAGGGTTGAACCCATTGGTTACCAGACCAAGTCTAACATTCTGAACTTCCTGAGCAAAGATTGGATGCCTGTGGTCAAACTCCTTCCACGCCTCTCCATCAGCTGGGTGTGTCAGCACATCAGCATCGTTGCTACGAGTCTCACAGTGAGCCCTGATAAGTTCAGCCATATTGGAGGAGTAGTACATTCTCTGAAGCCTTGGTGTGACCGAAAAATATCACAATATCTTCCATGTAATATTTTTCTTATTCCCTTTGTCCGGTTTGTACCTCGAATGATCACATATTGGACACCGTGAGAAGTCCTTATTCTCTTTTCAGAATAATACAATATCGTTATTGCACGCATCTATCCGATCACAGCTCAACCCAAGTTTCCTCGTCATCTTCTTTGCGTCATAGTACGACTGGGGTAGCTTTTCACTTTCGAGAAAAAATTCTTTGATTAAAGTAACAAACTCATTAAAGCCTTTCTCACTTAGCCCGTGGTCTGATTTCAACCGTAATAACCTACTAACCGCAGACAACCGTGTGTGTTTCGGAGCTCCATCCCACAACGGCTCTTCTGCGTCTCTCAACAACTCATAAAATTGATGAGCCCCCTTGTTCGGCTGTTGGGGACTGTCGTCACCGTGGTCATCACCCCAGTCAATGTTAGCATGCGCAACATGTAATGCCCCGAACCTAGGGTTAGCCGGTTAATATTACTTTAGCGACAATTTCTATGAGTAATGTTCTTTTGAGTTCTTAGAGATGATTGACTTGAGCAACATTATCAGTGACAAGTTAAAATATCACTAGCTACAGATAAGAAGGGGTGCAAGAGAGAAATAAATGAAACTTAGCCGGTGACGCTCGAGAAGCTATAGTAAAATTAGGGTTCAGCATATAATTAACATTATATCTTTTCGAGTTATTTTAAAAAGTGAACTGGTTGCCTTGGTGGAAATTAATTTGGTTCAGTGGTCATATCCCTAAGTTTGCATTTGTGCTATGGATGTTATGCAAGGGAGGATTGAAAACTAAAGACAAATTGATGAAATGGAATAATAGCATGGATGACACATGTCCTCTTTGTGGAAACCACAGGGAAGATGAAGATCATCTCTTCTGGAGATGCAATTACACCAGTGCAGTATGGGAGATAGTATTGAGGAAACTAATGATACAGTTTCAAGGGGCCTCTTGGAATCAATTTATTTGCTATGCTACCAAGAAATTCAGAGGGAAAAGATTTCAAACAAGGCTTAGCAAACTTGGGATGGCTGTTACTGTTTACATGATATGGTTTGAAAGAAATAAGAGAACATTTGAGCAGCAACAAAAAACCAAGGAAGAGCTGGTCATGATGATCCAACAATGGATTTGCTGGTGTCTGAGAAGCAGGAAGTAGATAAAGGGGCACAATGTAAACAAAAGGCTTTGCTCTAATTAGGAAATTGATGAGAGAATTATGTTGTCTTAGGACAACTATAGATATATTGAAATATAGGACATGTATGCTGTGAAAGATTAATTGTTGTAGAACATTTGATTGGTAATAAAAGGTTGACTTCCACCCAAAAAAAATATATGGTTAAGGTTCACTATCCATCTGAATAGTCGTCCCGCTTTGATTAGTTGGAAAATTATTGGTGGTAGCCTTACACCACGTAAGTTAATGATGTGGGTGTTAGACAACCACTGAATATTTTCTCCAACCTGTCACTACCGTCCCAACTTCCCACCGCCGTCTCAACCTGCCACCGCCATCCCCACCTACTGTTGCTGTAAAAACTCTTGCCTAATTAATGGCATTGTAAATCCTCAACAGATCTGAGGTTGTGATTTGGGGTGATAAACTGGAGGTGGTTGCGGTGGTGGACTAACGGTAAGATATTTGCTTACAAGGAGGTCAGCCATTTGGATTGAGTGTCAATGGTAAAGTTCTCCATGCGGCAGAAAGGAAGGCCGAAACAAGCATATTAACAGAAGAAGACGTCGCATATGACCCAGAAAACTCAACATATACACATTAAGAAGGAACTACTTTGTACTCGGTTGTTGATTCTATTACGGAGCATCTAGGTTTACTGGATTGTAAAGGGTGTGTTTTTTGCCCCAGATTAAAGGGAAAAGAGATGGCTGAATCTTCTTTCACCAACCTTGTAATGTATCTGTTACACATGCCATGTTACTTATTCGTTTGGCCTTAGTTGCTTCAGATTAGATTTTAACTTCATTCATATTTTTCTTTCTTGACCAACTGCCTTTTCTTGCTTAATCCCTTGCCAAATCAAGGGTTTCAATGAAGCTTCGGATAGATTATGGGCATGGGCATGTGCATGGCGGCAGTGATAGAGGTGCTTGGCAGCGGGGGCGGGGGCGGCGGGAAGGCGGTGGGTTGAGTCGTTGATAATGGAGAGAAGGAGATAGCTGATTTTTTAATCTACATGGTTGATTATTAGGTAAATGGGTGAAACCAACCCATTTAAGAAATAACCCATTTAACCCATAGCTAAATGGGTCACTGACCCTTTTATACCCAACCCAATTAATTAACAAACAAAAGCCAACCAACCCACCCATTTTGTCACCCCTACCTCTCGTTGTTCAACGACATCACGCCAACACACATCAAAAGTTCTTCTAAGTATGAACTTGCGGGTAGGCATCTATTACACGCTCGGGTTGCCCTTCTGCGTATATCGCATGTAAGGGGTTTATGTTGCTATTGTATCCTGATTACGCACTTTTGGTCATCTCTTGTGTCTGACTCCCACGACACGTCAACATTTTCAACAGTCAAAGTTCAACGCT
The DNA here is from genome assembly GCA_033065855.1 of Escallonia rubra. NCBI lineage: Eukaryota > Viridiplantae > Streptophyta > Magnoliopsida > Escalloniales > Escalloniaceae > Escallonia > Escallonia rubra. The sequence goes on from JAVXUO010001247.1 coordinate 84,326, forward strand.
ACCGACAGTGGCGGAGCCAGAAATCTTGTATAAAGTGGGCACACAGGTTTTAAAAGTATCTTAAAATGTTCGGTTTAAAACTAATAAGAATTAAACTTGCAATATTGTTTTGAGAAATAAAATTTGCATTCTGTTTTTTTTTACTTGCACTCTACTATTAAAATTAACAACATATTCCTAAAAAGAATAGACCTACTATTATAGACCTATATAGACAGAAGTATAAATAAATTGAAGTGTTTGAGTTTCTTGATTGTTAAGTGACATGAATAATTTTGTGTATATTGAAAAAGAACAATGGCTTGAAAAAAGTCTTGAAATCTATAAATATTCAGTGGGGCACCAAAGTAACAAAACCATTAAGATAAGACTTATAGTAAAGAAAAGGTATTTCATGCAGAAGGGTGGAGGTGAGAACGTGCCCATTGTGCCACCCCATTCCCTCCACCATCGGCTACCGAGCCGGTCAACCAGAAGCGCACCCTTAACTAGCGTACCTTTCTTATCTGCTAAGAAACGCACTCGCCGAGTAACATATTTTTCTTCTCCGCTAAGAAACACACTTTTCTTCTTTGTCAAGTAACGTACTTTTATTCTCCGTCAAGTAACATACTTTTCTTCTCCGCTAAGAAATGTACTCGTACTTTTCTTTTCTGCTAAGTAACATACTTTTCTAGACCGCTAAGAAACGTGCTTTTCTTCTTAGCCAGGTAACGTACTTTTCTTCTCCCCAAATTAATGTACTTTTCATATTCGTTATGTAACGTTCATTGCTTCTTCGCTAAGTAAAGTATTTTGGCGCGGCTTGGGCCTTCCCCAACGGTCAGCTATTTCACGACTCTTATGATCATGCAGCCACAAAATCTCCATGCGAGCGTCGTCTCCACAACACCCCGTCGCTGTGCCGCAGTGCCATCTCCACGTCATGTGCCCCCGGCACGACGCCAATCGTCGCCGAGCTCAAGCGCCGTCTCCGTGTCATGTGCCCCCTGCACTACGCCCAGATTCTTGATAGCCGTCACCACGCCCGTGCCCCGTCTCTGCATCAAGTGCACACGGCACGATGTCCGTCTCTGCTACAGCCGTTGCGGCGCTCGTGTGCAATCTCGGGGTCACATGCCCTCAGCACGACGCCCGTCTCTGTGACAGCCATCACCACGCTCATCCGTCTCTGCTATGTCACGCACTACAAAAAAAGTGATATGTCGTGACGCTCTTCGCCGGCGCGCACTCGAAGGTGTTGCTGTATACGGACTACGACAGCGCCTCCACGATGACCGCCTTTATAGAACCTATTGCAACGCTTTAAGCTAGAGGTCATATTTACACCCCAAAGAATGAACGCCAAAATTTAGCGCCGAAATACTATCTACGCCGACAGTCTAATTGTTTTAGCCAACTCGTTGATCGTCGGCATAGAAAATGCTGGTTTACATTCAATTTTTCTTCTTTTTTTAATGTTTTAATCCACTACATACATGACTTTGTTCTTTCTCTCAGTCTCTCACACGACTCACCCACACCATGCTGCGTCAGGTCTCTCTCTCTCTCTTCTCCATTAATCTGTTCAAATTGAACACGCTTTTGGATTTCAGATTGAAGTCTCGATGCTTCTCTGAAAGGATTCTTCCAGAATAAACACATTTGGGATTCCATCTAATCAGGTAGCCATTTCTTTCACCCATGCAATGATTGTTGTACAATTGATTGTTTCCATCATGTTTTGGAAAGATTTGTATGTTCTGATTCCAAATTTCATACATCTGGGTCTCGTGGAGTCGTCGTCGGCAGCGCCACTCGCCGTCGCCGGCAGCGCCACTCGCCGTCGCCGGCAGCGCCACTCGCCGTCGGCAGCAGCAGCCCACTCGCCTCTATTTTTCTTCCAAACTGGCCGTGAGTTAGCAGAGGTAAGCCTTAGGCGTTTTGTTTATAATATTGTTTATAATTTTTATTCTTTTTCCATTCTAAGCTTTTTGTTTTTTTACTATATTTCCAAATTTAAAAGGCGATATTTACAACATACATGAATTTTTAGTTCCACAGATAGTAAGTATATTATGCAGATGATACAATAGTTTGCTGAAGATATTTGTTAGTGTTATTAAAATTTCAATGTCAGCCATTAGATGATTTAGCACGCGTTTTATGCCCTTAGGTTTTCATTGTGCATGTGTATTTGTACTTTTTGGACGCTAAACTCAGCATCTACCACAGGAATTGAAATTGCTAGGGTTAGGTTTTCTCAGAGATGGTGGAATTTACTGCTCCAATGATACTAGTACTATTTAGCGACTTTGGTATTTGATTATATAAACATGGACCTTACTTATGATTGTTACAGTTTCATTTCTGAGAATGAGTTTTGAGTACAATGAACTTGGATCATTGTTCTTTCACAATCAAAAGAAACAATGAGTCTCAACATCTTCATCTTCAATGACCAATAATCCAAAATTTGGACCCTCTGGGAGTTATAATAGTATTTCAGGAAACTTTATGTAATCAGAAAGAGACCTAGTGTTATACATCTATATCTCTATCCAAGTATTTTCCCCCTGTATATTTTTCTATGTTGTACTTTTTTGTTTGAGTTTTCCTTAAACTCATGTAAATACGCATATACATAAAAGAAAGAAACTGGATACTTGAGCAAGTAGTACAAGCTACTCGATCCTAGGTCATTACCAAGCTCACGTCACATTTTTTTCTTGAAGAAGGAAACATGGATAAAGAGTGGATGTGTCACTCAAGGGAATCCGAGACCTACGTTGTTGGCGTAGATATGTTTTTTAATTTTGCATTGAGGAATGTGGTTACAAGATGGGGGGAGATTTTATGTCCATGTAGGGACTATGTGAATGGCATGTTTCAATCTCGTATTGCCTGTAGAGATCACTTGATTGTTAGAGGATTTATGCGCAACTACATAGTTTGGAGGGTTCATGGGGAAGCTTTGGCCTCTTCTTCTGTTCAAAATGAGAATGATAATGAACCTGGAGTGGCTGGTGCTGGTATGCATGGAATGGTCAATGACATTTTTGTGAGCCGTCCGGGAGACCCAAGTGTCCAAGTTGCAAATTTTTATAAGTACATGAATGATGCAGAACGACCATTGTATCTAGAGTGCAGGACCGAGACTAAACTATCATTTATTGTTTGGCTTTTCAACTTGAAGTGTATGAGCAAGTGGACTGACAAGTCTTTCAATTTGTTACTCGGGAAGTTAAAACAGATCCTTCCTAATGGTGAGACACTGCCTGCTAACTTGTATGAAACTAAAAAAATATCGGAGTTTGGGGTTTAGTTATGAGAAGATCGATCCATGTCCAAATGATTGCATGTTGTACAGGAAAGAGGATAGCAAATTAGATTTGTGTAAAGTATGTAACAAGTCCAGATGGAAGACAGTTCGAGGTGAGGCGCGGACTAAAGATCTGCAATCGTCCACTGGGGGGAAACAAAGTTGCTGTGAAGTAGTTGCGTTATTTCCCCGTAAAATCGAGGTTGCAAAGGTTATTCATGTCAACGCAAATGGCTAAGTCGATGACATGGTTTCATGATAAGCGCCACAAAGATGGGGTATTGCGTCATCCGGCTGATTCGAAAGCTTGGGGAAATTTTGATAATTTACACCTGCATTTGCTTTGGATCCTCGCAATGTTAGACTTGGGTTGTCTACTGACGGTATGGATCCTTACAACCATGGATTAAGTCAAAGTATATGGCTAGTTACCCTGGTTGTTTACAACCTGCCTCCATGGATATGCCTGCAACAACGTTATTTCATGATGCCTTTTTTGATACCTGGACCAACTTCGCCAGGCAACGACATTGACGTGTACCTAAGACCATTAGTTGAAGAGCTAAAGATTTTGTTTGACGGGGTTGAAACTTATAATGCTTCAAGCAAGACTAATTTCACAATGTGCGTGGCACTCTTATGGGCAACTAGTGACTTCCTTGCTTTTGCAGTTTTAGCTGAATATAGCACCAAAGGTAAATTGGCATGTCTTGTTTGCCAAGGAGACACTCGTTCTTGTAGGTTACGTGGCAAGGAATGTTATATGGCACACCGGTCTTTCCCACAAATACAGGTCTGAAAAACAAAAATTTACTGGTGAATGTAAGTATAGACCACCTCCTGCTTTACACTCTGGGTTTGATGTGCTTGAAGAGGTAGATAATATCACTGTTACATTTGGAAAAACAAGTAAAAGTATAGTGCCTCGGGAAACCAATTAGAGGAAGAATAGCATCTTTTTCGAACTGTCTTATTGGAGGACCCATCTTCATCGTCATAACCTAGATGTAATGCATATTGAGAAATTTTTTTGTGACAATCTGATTGGAACGTTGTTGGGCGTTAAAGGAAAGACGAAAGATACTCTTAAAGCTCATCTTGACATGAAAGATATGAATATAAGATGAGAATTGCATCCGATAGAAGTTGGTGATGGCAAGTATAACTTGCCAGCTGCATCTTTTACAATGTCTAAGAATGAGAATAAAGATTTTCTCAATGTCTTAAAGAATGTAAAAGTTCCGGATGGGTATTCTTCAAATATTTCCCGATGCGTCCATGTAAAAGAGGGCAACATGTTAGGACTTAAGAGTCGTGACTGCCATATCCTAATGCACCAGCTACTTCCTATAGCTTTAAGAGGGGCACTGCCTCCGCAAGTATGCTCCGCTATAATTGACTTGTGCCATTTCTTTAAGGAATTATGGTCTAAAAATTACACTATACAAGACTTCGAACGACTAAATAAGAAAATAGCATTGATTCTTTGTCTTCTCGAGATGATCTTCCCTCCATCCTTCTTCGATATAATGGTGCATTTGCGGATTCATTTGGCCCAACAGGCAATGATCGCTGGACCCGTACAATACCGCCAGATGTATCCATTTGAAAGGTTATAAATTTTGTGTTTTTATTCATTACAACTTATTGTATAAAAGATTCATGTACCATAAGTTATGGTTTCCTTAGATACATGTTCAAGATTAAAGGGTACATACGATGTAAAAGTCATCCAGAAGGATCGATTGCTGAAAGGTTACTTTTCAGAAGAGTGCTTGACATTTTGCTCAATGTACTTGGAAGGTAATCACCCTCTTTGGAACCAAAACTGGAGAAATGAAGATGGGTATACTGAGGAGGTTGTTGGAGGCATACCAATGTTTCAACAATAATGTCGATTTCTAGGTGCCCCTTTGGCTATTACTCTTGATGCGAAAGATAAGGAGTTGGCACATCGATATGTATTGTTCAACTGCGATGGATTAGAAGTCTATCGCAAGTAAGTGGACTCTATAATTCTAATGGATTCAATTTTGTATTAGTTAGGGTATAATATATTGTGTGTACGATGTAAATCTAGCACATTCAAGAAGAGTTATGAAATGAAGCTGGGAAGACGTAAAAAGAAACCAACACCATGGGAAGTTCATAATGCTTTGAAAAAAAAGTTCTCAAAGTGGTTTACATCCCAAGTAAGTCTATATATGTAGATTTCTTAAGATAAAGTTAGTATATATATATATATATATATATATATATATATATATATATATATATATATCTGTGTGTGTGTGTGTGTGCGCGTGCGCGCGCTCATAAGTCAATGCATAACACTTGGTTTACAACTGCGTAGGTTAATAATTTTTGGGACGACGTTTCAAAGGAAATACAAGCCCTTGCACGTGGTCCAAATGGTATAGGCAGGAGAGGTAGTGGCTACTTAATAAGTAGGTGCCGTTTTCATAAGGAGAGTTTTGACCTAAAGCTAAAAACACATAATAGTGGAATCTACGTCTTAGCAGCGACACGCAGCTATTCCTCGTCTAGAGATGCAAATCCAGCTGAACACGTCGTGGAGTATTTTGGTGTTTTAGAAAACATAATTCAACTGGATTACTTTGGAGTAGGAAAGGTAATATTGTTTAAATGTAAATGGTATGACAGTGTTAATCATAGCATATGGATTACTATTGATGCCTATGGGTTTACATTTGTCAATTCAAAGAAGTTTGCTTATAAGGATGAGCCATTTGTGTTGGTCTCTCAAGTAGAACATTTGTTCTATGTTGACGATCCAAGAGATCATGGTTGGCGTGTTGAAGTACGAACACGACCAAGGAATTTTTGTGAGAATGCTGAAGTAGAAGCTAATACATAGGAGGAGATATTGTTCCCAAGCGAGCCTCACAGTGGATAAGATGTAGAACATCATGTAGAAAATATGACTTCGGTGAGAAATGATGTTGAAGCAGAAATAATTCATGATCAAGTTACAAGAAGCTCAACAAAGAAGCAGATGAAGGGGAAATCTATTAACTGTGAGACTAAAAGACGGAGTTTCGATACTTTCATTGATGACGATGACGTGCAAGACAAAGAGGACGAGATAGAGGAAGAGGAAGATGAGGACATGGAGATTGATGATAACTCAACAAGCAGTGATTGATTTTGTTATATGAAAATATTTGGAACATAGTTTATGTGTCTACTTTTTATTTTTCATACTTTTTTTTTTCTTTGTTGTTTGGTTTAAGTTTAAATTCAGGCTTAAATTCTTTAATCCAACTTGATAACTTATCATGTCTTTTGCATGTCTGCTATTTAGATTATGCAAATACTTTGATCAATATCTTTAGAAATGTTTTCTTGTAACAATTGGCTGTACAGTATCCGTATGGTTTGTCGGCGCTGGAACCAACACCGCGAGGTGGCTAAGTGCAGCAATAGGGGGATGCCACCCATAGAGACTTCACTTGGTGATGCTTATCGTAGCGCCCCGAAAATTAATTAAAATTCTCAGTGCATCAACGGTTGAATAAATCGAAAATCGGAGTAAACCTTACAATATCGAAAGTTTCCCAAACAAAATCAGAAACCTTAAAATATCATAAATATTCCAAACGGTCAATCAGAGCATGTACTAATAACTCCCAAGAGTATATCAATATCTGTCATAGGGCCCAAAGGTCTTATACAATCAAAAAAATTTCTACAACACGGAGTTTCAAAACAAAACCTAAGCAATAGCAACATGTCTTAATTAAATACACTTAAATGTCAATGCTAACTCTGAAATAAGGCAGCTAATTCTTTCGGTCACACAGCTAGCCCTTCAAATCTGAAAGCCCACCTACTAATCACCTGAAAGGAAAAAAAATAAGGGAATGAGCCAAATGCCCAGTAAGGTTGCTCAAAGGACCAATCAATCGGAAACAAAACATCTGAGAAACAAAATTTCAGAAGCACAAATTTTTTCCAACAAAACAGATAATAAGACCAAATTTCAATTGTAAAAAATATCTGAAAGACAATATTTCAAAGGCACACCAATTTCGACTGAACAGATGTCAGACCAAATGTCAAAATATATCTGAGTACGAAGACAGACACTATCGGACCAAATATCAAATGTATATCTGAGTACGGAGACAGACACTATCAAACCAAATATCAAATGTCAAAATATATCTGAATACGGAGACAGACACTATCAGACCAAATATCAAATGTCAAAATATATCTGAGTACGGGGACAGACACTAGAGAGCCATTCAGAAAGTGGTCACATACGTCATTCCTGACATATGAGGCCGGTTCAAAAAGTAAGATCGCGATCTCTAGCTCAACTCCCCTGAGCTAGCCCACGTTTCAATCCACGTGGGTAAGTCAGAAATAAGTCACATACACTGTGACATGGCTCATAAAGTCACCAAAACAAAATCTCAAAATAACCGTTATCAAATATCGAACATTTCAAACCATATTCAAAGGTTTCAAAATAACATTATCAAATTACGGACTTGTCGAACAATAAGTAGAGTATACGAAATAATGACAATCATAAATCACTGAAACGAACGATATCAATATGTCAAAATTCTTAGGTCAAACAAATTCGACGGAATTTGATTTTTCACAAATCATAGAATTGACAACAAGTCATTCTTAACAAAGTTCAAAACAAAAAGGAGAGGAAGAATCACTTATCTCCATTTGAAGAAGTTCGGATTTCAAAAGAATCTAAAGACTTACATGAGCGATTGGTCCATCGCTGATTCGAATTTCGAAAGTAAACCCTTATCTTAATCAAGCCTTTAAGAATGCAAATCCTCAAGCACCATTTTAGAACTCAAGAGCTTCCCAAGCCTTTTCTTTCTCTCTTTCCACCGCAAGGGTAAAGGGAACAAACTTCCCCAGCCTTTTGAGAGCCAGAAATCCTTAGGTTCCTCCTTAGAGCTTCCAAATTTTCGAAGCCTTCTTCGCTATCTCTCTCTCTCTCTCGTGCAAAGGAGAATAAAAGAAACAGAGAACCCAAAAAGGCTAGAAATTAAATAAAACACTATTTATATGGGACACAAATTTTCAAGTTTTCATTCGACTGAAAGTAGTTTGCAGTCGACCGAAAATAGTTTTCAGTCGACCGAATCCAACAGAGGTGAAAATTTACACTATTCATTCAAAGCAATACAAGTTTAAGTTGACTCAATCCTTCAGTTCTTTCTTCTCTTGATTTAAAACGGTTTTAAGTCGACCGAAAACACTTTTTAGTCTACTAAAAACATCTTTAATTCCACCGAAAATACTTTTAATTCGACCGAAAACAACTTTAAGTCGACCGAAAATAATTTTAAGTCGATTGAAAGTACTATTCATTCGACTGAAAGTTACTGTTCATCGACTAAAAACTTCAGTTTTTTTTTTTTTTCATTCGACTAAAAAATGAGTTTTTAGTCGTCTAAAACGTTTCAGTCGATCGAAAACTTCAGTAGCTCATTTCTACACAAAAATCTTTTCATTCGAAGCAAAACCCATTTTCATTCGAAATCAAACTATTTTGATTCGACCGAATATTTCAGAACTCAAAAACTTTATCATCAATAAGTTTTGATTTGAATGAAACCACTTTCATTCGACTGAAAATTTCAGAAACAATCCCAATTCATTTTCTTAATTTTAACAAAAGACCACAAACTTATTTATTAAAAAATACTAATTTCGTACAAGGAAAAGAAAATTTTCGGGGTATTATATTCTCCCCTCCTAAAAAAAAATTCGTCCTCGGAATTTAAAACGATTCTTAATTGTCAAAAGTAGTTTCTCGCTTCCCAACACGAGTCAAAACATTCCTCATACTATTATCTGAAATTCTAACTTCGAAACATGCATGAGATCGAGTATGGAATTCTGTTTACTCACTATGTTCAATTTGAATTGATCTCAGTGAATCCCTCGTTACTGCTCACACGAGAAGTAATAGGAGGGATGACAGGATTTGAACCCGTGACATTTTGTACATGCATTTTTTGTGCATTGGGCTCTTTCAGTAACTGATATAAATATCAGCCAGTCCGCCATATTTTTTTGACATAAAAAGGGGGGATGGCTCCGTGTGCTCTGAGTCATTATTTGGATTCTGATCCAGGAACACAACAAGGGCTGTCAGTTCTTGCTATTGAAAACGTTGGAACAAAGGGTAATTCTCGTATAAACTTTGTTGTATCTGGGTTATTCATATAGGTGAGCCTTGGTGCAATAACATGGTTGCTTCATTGGGATATTGGATCTCTCTCTCATTGCCTAATGGCGAGAACCTCATGAACTTGACAAAATTCTTACTGTTTTTGTATGTTTTTCATGGCAACTAAAATCATCACTTAGTGCAATTCAGGGATCATTAAGTACATATAAGAAAGTATAGATTGATGGCAATAAGGGGAAGCCCACAAGCCTTAGCCATATGTAATCGAGGTACTGCGGGGAAGTTGGAGCTGGCTTTGGTAAAAGCCGGTCCTCGGTGTCCGGAGACTACCTTGAAGCGAAATTTTTTCATCCGATTTTGACAGTTAGTTTAATAAGTAGTATTTATAGATTGTGTTCCAAGTGGCAGACCTTGATTTGTTTTAATTTATGACATTTTAGTAGCCTTTGCCATATATATCTACTTCCTTATACCATTTGTGTTTTTGCCTGACCAATTCATTGCATTTTCCATGCCTTTCCTCCACATAAAGCATGTGTTGGTGGCTAGGAAATTTTTTGGGATGAGTTCTAGCTCCATCGGGAACTACCTTTCTTCCATGATTGAATGATCTCAAAGATACTCAATATGCTTCAATTTGGGCAATTTCTGTTGCAATTGTATATGTCTTGTTTATCTATTATCTCCATACTGCCTGCATTGACAAGCCAATCTCATAAATGAACGATTATTTGATAGACACCGGCATCCTATCTTTATCATTACATAAGCTAGGCTGCTAGGTGCGTCTATCACAACAAGAAAACAGGCTTTTAGCGACGGGGAAATCCGTCGCTAAAAGCCCAAATTCCGTCGCTAAAATAATTAGCGACGGATTCACCGTCGCTAAAAATCCCTCGTATAAAAGCCCGTCACTAATAGTTTAGCGACGGAATTTTTAAATCCGTCGCTAAATATGTCATTTTTACCGACGGATGTATTCTTAATTAGCAACGGATATTCCGTCGCTAATTATATTTTTAGAATTTTATTTTATTTTCTTTTTTGTCCAATTAGCGACGGATTAAATATTTAGCGACGCAATATTCCGTCGCTAAAAAACTTATTTAGCGACGGAATATTCCGTCGCTAAATATTTAATTGAAAGGAATACTTTAGCGACGGAATAAATCCGTCGCCAAAAGTCAATTTTTTTTTTGAATTTTTTTTTTATTTTTCAATTACCTAAACCTGTACAGAAATACAATTCTCAACAACGCGCAATAAGCGAAATACAGAAAGAAATATATATAATCAATTCTAAAAAATATTTATTATAAAAGAAACTCATACATGTACAAGCCGGGAACCGGAAATAGCCGATTAGGAGAAGGGAGAAGAGTACAACCCGGGCGCCGGGGGGGGGGGGGTTGGGGAAGCTAGGAACGGGCACGGGAAGGGGTTCATCAGGGGTTCCCGAGTCCCGGATCTCGATCTTGCTGAACCGGGGCCGGGGTGGCTGGTCCAGCAATGCCCTGCTCCCTCATCATCCGGCACACCACTGTAGCAATGCGCTGGATCTCCTCGTCGTCCAACTGAGGCCGAGGAGCCGGTGTCTGTGGAGGGGCAACAGGGGGTGAGGACGCTCCTATCACAGCACGAGGAGTCGTGCTAGGCAGGCCGTGTATGCGGCCTTTCGGCCGATTCACGACCTCCGGCGTATCCAGCCATCGCTTCAACCCCCCAGTACTCGCAGCCGTACTAGTGGACGCTGATGGCTGTCCGGACTGCTGCTCGGACCCCCTTAGCTATTCATACGAGGCCTGCAAAAATAGTGGTTTAACGATATGTTAGGGCATTAATTAACGAAACAGACATTGAGGATAGAAAGAAAAAACATTATCAAACAATAAATTGACTCACATCGATCCGCCGGGCAATATCTGAAATATAGTCGCCCGCCTGGTGCGTCTCGTCCTTGTCCTTCTTCCGCACGTGCGTCTGAGTATAGGTCAGAGCTATGACCTCATCCTCCTCTAGATCCGGGTGCTCGACCGCGTTCATGTGTCGGACGATGTCGTGTGGCACCGACCCCCCCGTGTGCGTCGGATCTCTGTTCTGTCTGTTCTCAGCCCCGCTCTTACTCTTGGCGTCCCAACCTGGATCCGCAGCCCACCGATCTATCATCTCCCCCCATACACGGTGAGATATCCAATGTGGGGGATATTTCATCATGTCCGTCATCGGGGCACCCGCGGGCAGCGCCTTCTTCGCCCGATCCCGTGCATCGTGGAGCCATCGGCGGTAATTCTTGCCGATGTAGGCAAAGAAAGCCTGCTGCCCCAGTCCCTCCTGCTCAGGCGTATCAAACGTGAACTCCTCCTGTAATGCATTCAATAACACAAATTAACAACATAAAACAAACTGTAATTTAACATTTACTAACGCTGAAAAAAATACTTCACCGTACCAGCCACTCCTCCCATAGGGCCTCCCTCGCAGCGGCATCCCAGTCCTTCCAGTACAGGCGTGGCTCGAAGAATCGGCCCTTCACAAGAACGCCGATCTTCGTCCTTGCCATATTCTCCAGGATCCTGCCAAAGAAGTAATTAAATTAATTAATACAGTTCAAATATAAATTAACACCCAAAAATTTTAAACATAAGGCATGAGGTGATATTTTTAGTATTTACAGGCCCTCCTGCGTGAGCGTAACTCTCTGTTTACGCTGGGAGTCGATGCGTACCCCGCGTGTCGGACCACGGCCTCGTCGAGATCCTACAAAACACAGACATTAATACAGTTCAAATATAAGGCTAGCGAAAATGTACGAAACACCGTTATCAACTATACCTGAGGTAGAACCCACGGAAGATGGAGACAGCTGAGGCGACGGCAATGGCTGGGGCGACGGAGATGGCTGGGGCGACGGTGACGGCGACGGCTGGGGCTGGGCCCCCGATGGCTGTCCGCGATCACTCTGTGCCTCGTCATCAGTAGACAATGACGAGGTGGGACTAACCGGGGAGGAAGCAGCTCGGCGTCCACCCCGGCCACGAATAGCATGTATCCAATCCATATCTGACTTCATATAGATTATATACAAAGACATTAACACGTGAAAAACAATAATTTAGGCATAAATCATCATCGGCACTATATATATATATATATATATATATATATGAACGGATGTGCAAAAACACATCAATAAACACCAAGTTCTAAAATGTTACTACATTTTTCCCGTGATGTTACAACATTACAAGTCAATCATTTTCAGTTTGCGAATCATCTTCATCACTATCCTCGTCGCCCTCTTCTTCGTGGGACTCGTCGTCCTCTTCATCTTCTAATTCATCCTCTTCATCAGTAGACTCGGTCACATCATCTCCAACACTTTCAACATCTTCCGCGTCATCATCTACGACTTCTTCTCCCACAAGAAGTGTTGTTGGAAGAGGAAGATCGTCCTCCTCGTTGTTGACCTCAACAGGGAACAAGACACGTGGTTGGTCGGCTTGAAAGGAGTCTAGCTCACTGTCATATGTCACGGGCAATTTCTTGGACTTGATAGTTGTATACCAATGAGATTTGGGATTGGCGACGTCCTCCGCGTAAAAGACTTGTACAGCTTGACTAGCAAACACAAAGGGCTCGTCTGATGCAAGTCTTGACTTGACATTGACATCTACAATCCCTTGAGAGCTAACACGGATTCCTCTGCTGCATGTGACATCGAACCACGTACACTTGAACATTACCAGGCGGTTTTGGGAACCCAAATATGTTAGCTCAACAATCTCATCTAGCTCTCCGTAAAAATCCATGCAATTCTTGGCATAACAGTCGCCGTTGACCAAGACTCCACTGTTTTGGGTTTGTTTTGTTCGGTCATCATCTTTTACGTTAAACCTAAACCCGTTGATGATATAGCCTCCGTAACAGGATGTTTGTTTGTTAGGGCCTTCGGCTAGTAATTTCAAGCAGGAGGCCACTGGTCTATCCATTAACTGAACCTATTGTAGATGACGGTAAAAATTAAGGATAAATCAGTATACTAATTGGCCACAGAACTGTATATAACACATAATATAATTTCGTTAAATAATCTTACACGGATTTTGAACCATCTCTGGGCAACATGGAGTAATTATGAGATGTACAAGGGCTAATTAGGGCTAACTGGGTTATTAGGGAACAAGACACGATTATTAATTATAGCTGATTAGACTTGATTAGGACTAATTAGGATTATTTAGTCCTAATTAGGGTTTAATTGTGCCGAGTAGTGATGATTAGTCCTAATTAGGGCTAATTGGGATTAATTGGGTTATGTTAGGGCTAATTAGTGTTAATGAGGGATAGTTTCGGATGATTATAGCTGACTAGGGTTGATTAGGACTAATTAGAGTTATGTAGTCCTAATTAGGGTTTAATTGTGCCGAGTAGTGCTGATTAGTCCTAATTAGCGCTAATTAGGCTTAATTGGGTTATGTTAGGGCTAATTAATGTTAATGAGGGCTAATTTCGGATAATTATAGCTAATTAGGGTTGATTATGACTAATTAGGGTTTAATTGTGCCGAGTAGTGATGATTAGTCCTAATTAGGCTAATTAGGCTTAATTGGGTTATGTTAAAGCTAATTAATGTTAATGAGGGCTAGTTTCGAATAATTATAGCTAATTAGGGTTGATTAGGACTAATTAGGGTTATTTAGTCCTAATTAGGGTTTTGATGGTGCCGAGTAGTGTTGATTAGTCCTAACTAGCGCTAATTAGGCGTAATTGGGTTATGTTAGTGCAAATTATGACTAATTAGGCTAACTTCAATCAATATGCGCATAATTGGGTTCATTTTGGCTAATTTGAGGTAATTACAGCTAATTTGAATTTCATCAGGTTCTTAGGGTTAATTAAAACTAATTAGGCTCGTTAGACCTAATTAGGGTTAATTGATTTACTAAAATATTGTTAATCAGGACTAATTAGGGCTAATTATAGCCAGCGCTGGAGCCACGATTAGATTCTAGGGGGTGCATGCTAAAAATGTCGCATTAACCTAACTAACCTAAATTTAATGCACATTCAATAACCTCAATTCCGACACCTCATATAGGGTGTCGATATGGTGTCCGATACGTGTCTGACACCTCCGGACACGTGTCCAACACATACCGACACGTGTCCGACACATACCGACACGTGTCCGACGCCTCTGGACACGTGTCCGACGCCTCTGGACACGTGTCCGACGCCCACCGACACGCACCTCCAGACACATCGGCATACGTTAATTTGTTTTCTAAATGTCGGACACCGTCGATCAGACGTGGTGTCCGTGTCTGCGCTAACTAACAGGTATCTCAATCCAATTGGGTCCCATCCTCCGTCAACAATCTCAATTCTCAATTCTCAAATGCTCAATGCAATAAAAATTAACAAAAATCACACATTCAATCCAATTGGGTCCCATCCTCCGTCAATAATCTCAATATCTCAAATGCTCAATGCACAATTAACAATCTAAAATCATCAATTAACAACCTAAAATCATCAATTCATAATCGCAATTACTTCAAATACACAGCTAATAACCTAAAATCATCGATCAATAATCACAATTCTAAAACGCACAATTAACAACCTAAAATTATCAAACAAATGATCAATGTTCAAATGGGAAAAAAATGTTCAAAATTCACATATTCGATGCGCTTGAATTATTTCAATTTAGGGTTCGATTGTATTAGGGCATTTAATTTAGGGTTCAATTAGTTTCATTTAGGGTTCGGTTCGATTAGAGCATTCAATTTAGAGCTCAATTAGGGGGTTCTATTGATTCAATTTAGGGTTCGGTTGATTTGAGGCATTAAATTTAGGATTCAATTAGTTCAATTTAGGGTTCGGTTCAATTAGGGGGTTCTATTGATTCAATTTAGGGTTCAGTTGATTTGAGGCATTAAATTTAGGGTTCAATTAGTTCAATTTAGGGTTCGGTTGGATTAGGGCATTCAATTTGGGGTTCAATTAGGGTTCGGTTAGATTGGGGCAATCAATTTAGGGTTTAATTAGGGGTTCAATTAGTTTAATTTAGGGTTCGATTCAATTAGGGCATTCAATTTAGGGTTCAATTACTTCAATTTAGGGTTCAATTAGGGAGTTCTATTGATTCAATTTAGGGTTCGGTTGATTTGAGGCATTCAATTTAGGGTTCAATTAGTTCAATTTAGGGTTCGGTTGGATTAGGGGGTTCAATTTGGGGTTCAATTAGGGTTCGGTTAGATTGGGGCAATCAATTTAGGATTTAATTAGGGGTTCAATTAGTTTAATTTAGGATTCGATTCAATTAGGGCATTCAATTTAGGGTTCAATTACTTCAATTTAGGGTTCAATTAGGGGGTTCTATTGATTCAATTTAGGGTTCGGTTGATTTGAGGCATTCAATTTAGGGTTCAATTAGTTCAATTTAGGCATCGGTTGGATTAGGGCATTCAATTTAGGGTTCAATTAGGGTTCGGTTAGATTGGGGCAATCAATTAGGGGTTCAATTAGTTTAATTTAGGGTTCGATTCAATTAGGGCATTCAATTTAGGGTTCAATTACTTCAATTTAGGGTTCAATTAGGGGGTTCTATTGATTCAATTTAGGGTTCGGTTGATTTGAGGCATTCAATTTAGGGTTCAATTAGTTCAATTTAGGCATCGGTTGGATTAGGGCATTCAATTTAGGGTTCAATTAGGGTTCGGTTAGATTGGGGCAATCAATTTAGGGTTTAATTAGGGGTTCAATTAGTTTAATTTAGGGTTCGATTCAATTAGGGCATTCAATTTAGGGTTCAATTACTTCAATTTAGGGTTCAATTAGGGGACTCTATTGATTCAATTTAGGGTTCAGTTGACTTGAGGCATTCAATTTAGGGTTCAATTAGTTCAATTTAGGGTTCGGTTGGATTAGGGCAATCAATTTAGGGTTTAATTAGGGGTTCAATTAGTTTAATTTAGGGTTCGATTCAATTAGGGCATTCAATTTAGGGTTCAATTACTTCAATTTAGGGTTCAATTAGGGGGCTCTATTGATTCAATTTAGGGTTCGGTTGATTTGAGGCATTCAATTTATGGTTCAATTAGTTCCATTTAGGGTTTAGGGTTTAGGGTTTAGGGTTTAGGGTTCGATTGGTTTAGGGTTTAGGGTTTAGGGTTCGATTGGTTTAGGGTTTAGGGTTTACGGTTTAGGGTGCAGTTAGAAAGAACAAATACTTCTCCAAGCCTTGACTTAGTACTAAGAGAGAGAGCTGGCCTATGCAGTCATTTTTTACTTCAGAAGATTTCTTATTTTTATTTGCTACGGGAGTTTTTCGAACGTCATTAACGGTAACCACCTATCATATCTCGTCAACAAAGATAAAAGTGTAACAAAAGTCGGACTCGAGTGTACGTGGTTCCCACTTATGACGTTGCTTCAATGCTTCATTTCATACTTCTTCGTCAAATTTTCAATTCTTCATTTCATACTTCTTCGTCAAATTTTCAACTTTTAAGAACGAATTATTTATGACGATATCATGCGTGAATATTGTGACTTTGTCGGGGAATATACTGAGACATCCCAAATGACTTCAATGGGCCGGCCAGTCAAGGGATTGCGTAGATTCTTCTACTAAGTCCACAAGAGGGATCCTACGGTTGCATGCATCTACATACACCGACAAGGCAATTAACCTTTGTTTAACCTTGAAGCATATACTAAGGCCGCTACAAATATACTACTGCTACCCGAATAACAAAATTTCGAAGACCAACAACCAAATAAGTTATAGTAAGAAACAGATTGGGCCTTATGGTGACCCACGTTAGACATTGAAAGTAGAGGCCGGAAAGTATTTGATAGTTAGGCTAAGACTTTCAGCCCACACGGCAACAACAGGTATTCTGGATAAAAGCCCATACTCGTCGCAGACAGTGGTGGCAGACCGGCAGTGGTGGCGGCGCGACAGTGGTGGCAGCGCGGCAGTGGTGGCGGCGCGACAGTGGTGGCAGCGCGGTAGTGATGGCGGCAGATCGGCAGTGGTGGCGGCGCGACAGTGGTGGCAGCGCGACAGTGGTGGCGGCGGTCCTTCGGTTTTGAAGATGGGCGGCAGTGGCGGTGGCAGGCTCTATTCCGTCCGGGGCTAGGTTGACAGGGATGGCGACAGAAGGAATATCGCCGGTGAGAGAGAGAGGGAGAGAGAGAGAGAGAGCAACGGGAGAAAGAAAGAGAGAGAGAGCAACGGGAGAAAGAAAAGAAAGGGGATCTGATCTTTTTAAGTCTTTTACCGACGGAACACACCCGTCGGTTAAAGTCCGTCGGGAAAACCCTACTTTCACCGACGGGTGTGTTTACCGACGGAATATCGCCGGTGAGAGAGAGAGGGAGAGAGAGAGAGAGAGAGAGAGAGAGAGAAAGAGAGAGAGAGCAACGGGAGAAAGAAAGAGAGAGAGAGCAATGGGAGAAAGAAAAGAAAGGGGATCTGATCTTTTTAAGTCTTTTACCGACGGAACACACCCGTCGGTTAAAGTCCATCGGGAAAACCCTACTTTCACCGACGGGTGTGTTTACCGACGGAATAATTCCGTTGTTAAATAGTTTTACCGACGGACATTTACCGACGGTTATTTCCGTCTCTGAAACGACTTTTAGCGACGGAATTTAGTCCGTCGCTAAAAGTCCGTCGCTAATTCCCTCTTTTCTTGTAGTGTATGGAGAACTTGGGGACGTTCTCTTTTGAGTTTAGGAAGTGACGAATGCGTTCATATGGTAGTCCTTCGCTTTATAGAAAATAAAAAAAGCATCTCTCTCTACTAAATCAACTCATAGTTGCAGCTTTCCCAACTTGATGCATACTTGTTGAATACTTTATGTGCATTTGCATATAAACTTGTTCATACATACTAAGCTTACTTCCAGAGTTACAGAAGAATTGAAACACCAGTAATATTATTCAAGTATCCCGTTATTGTCGATTGATCTTAATAATAAGATATTTCGAAGTTATCGACTATATAATAATTAACTAATTATGAGATGATTTTTATAGAATTCAGTTCAGCATTTTTAATTACCTTGGAAGAATGCATAGAAAAGTGGTCTGAAAGTGATGTTGCTCATTCCGTGAAGTTTCTGCTTCTATGGTCACTCTAATGAGCCTAGAAGCAGCACCTCTTCCGATTAATACCACTTTTTTCTTCTAATATTTAATAAACAATACTTCAATAGCCAATTGGTTCCGAGGTGGATGCTTTCACATTGTATCAGAGCTGATCGATCCAAGCCCAACAGAGAATTCAATTAGTTCCTCGCCATCACCCAGACAATTTCTCCACGTGCTAGGTCCACTCAAAAATCAATCGGGCCATACGTGAGGGGGCGTTTTGAGAGATATAACCCCACAATGGGTATCAATCCACATCAGGTAATTAATCAATAGCATTTCAATATATAAGCCTTGTAGGTCTCTTCCCTCATAGCCAATTGGTTTTGAGGTGGATGCTTTCACAATATTTGCTTCTCACTTGTGGCCAAAAGTAGATTCAGAATAACTTTTTACGATAAGTTAAAAGGTGAAAATAGTCCTTTTTTTTAATCATTGTATGCATCTTCCTCTATTTCATTTATATATTATGGTTTTTATCGAACGTGGATGTCATCTGTGTGTTTATTCACTTGCCCTATATGCGTATGATGTAACTTCACTTTTTTATCCATGGAATATATATCTACTCTTAATCCAAAAAAAAAAGCATATTTCCTCTTGAATGATAGTTCAAAAATAATTACAACATGTCTATTTCATTGTTGTTCATAATCATTTAATTAGCTTAGAAGGATGAGATGTTTAAAGACTTAATCACATCAAAATTTACCAACTCTAAATATGGAATGTAACAAATACATGTCTATAAATTGATAGCCGATGAATTCTAAAGATTGCGAGATCTAAAATGCGTTACTCTCTGAAACTCAAAGTGAAGTTCGCAATAGTGGACTCAAGCGATCATCTTCATTTTGTTCAAGAAGCCACTACTTCATAGGAAAGGTAACAAAGATGACTACTTTAGCCGCCGTGATCAAACTTCTAAACTCCTTTTTATCTTTTTTTTTTTTTTTCTTCCTAAATTATTTTACTGTTTGCCAAAATATGATATGCACTATGCAGGTGTATTCATGTAAGTAGAATATATTCAGCAAACATGCCCTGAATATCAAGCTAGGCGCTGACGAGAAGTTTGCTAATTATTTTTCTAGAATGTTATTTCTTTAGCAGCTATTATTTTATGAATATCTTATCACTTTATGTCTGAAGTGTTATATCTTTAGGAATTATAAATTTGCTCAATTCCAATTCCATAAGAATTAGGATTGAATTACAATTCTCAATTTCAATCCCAATTTCAATTCCATCTGCCAATCGAGTTCCCACTTGGTTAGGTACCAAACCACATAAATGATGGAGCACTACAGATCCTGCTACCTCAGCTACTCTTTCTCACAATAATTTCTTTCCTTTTTCAATATCTTGTCCTCTCTTTCCTCCTTTGTTTCTTTACTCGCGTTGGACTTGTTCCGTGGTATTTAGATCTTCGTCCACCAGAAAAAGCAAATGCTGCACACCGTTTCATACTTTGCAAACATGGCTACTATTTCTTCCCACATTGCCGTCATGACCTTCCCATTCAGTTCGCACCCATCTGCTCTCCTCAATCTTGTTCGCAGGCTTGCAGCCTCCGCCCCCACCGTCAGGTTTTCTTTCCTTAGCACGGCCAAGTCCAACCAAGCCATTTTCTCTGGGCAACAATATGAAAACATTAAGCCATACGACGTTTCTGATGGCCTACCTGAGGGGTACGTTTTTGCAGGGAACGTGCACGAGCCCGTCGAGGCATTCATGAAGGCTATCCCCGGCAATTTCAAGGCGGGTATGCAGGAGGCCGAGGCGGAAGCAGGGGTGAAGGTCGGCTGCTTGTTGACAGACGCATTCTTAGCATTTGGAGGTGAAATGGCTGAGGCAATGGGTGTCCCCTGGATTGCATTTTGGATTGGTGGCCCTTGCTCCCTCTCTGTACACTTACATACTGACCCCATCCGGAGCACTGTGGGAGACATAGGTAAGGATGTCATTTGCATGAAAACAAATTATACACTTAGGGTGTGTTTGATAACGCAATTAAGCACTTAAAACTTAAAGTTTTCAATAATTTTTAATTAAGTGCGTTTGATAACGCTAAATCTTGTATCACTTAAAAAATTAAGTCCTACCAAAAATAGACTAAAATTTTAAGTCAGGTGGACTTACTTAATGCTGATGACTTAATTCAAAGTGAGATGGTTAAAAAAGTTATTTAACATTTTTTTACATAAAAAATAATAATTATCACCGCTATGTCGCCTCAATTAATTTGTTGACAACACCGTCTCCACCACACTACAAGTACCACCATAACCATTATTTCCTTTTGTTATCACCACCACAATTACCATGACACAGTCACTATCACCACCACCACCACCGACACCACCACAAGGACACCGTCACCTCCACCATACCGTCGTTGTTGTCACTACGTATGTTTTCGTCAAAATCATCTAAAGATCCACCACACTACAACCACTGACCGCCATGTCGCTGTTTTTCGCTATCATCACAATTACCAACACCACGTCTTCATGCTCCATTACCGCCACCATTGACAGTTTTTTGTCGCCACCGCCACTCCATCGTCACTGCCACCACCACCACCATCAACATGATTTTAGCCTCCCCTCCAAAAAAAAGAAGTTACAAAGTACTTAAACAAATGAATAATTTTAGTAAAATGGATAAATTTGTAAATAAACAATTTTCAGTTATCTGCTTTTGATTTACCAAACATGTTAACTTATTTTTCAGTAAAAATTTAGTCGCTTAAAGTTTTCAGTTTTACAAATTCAGTGCTTAACTTTTTCAGCACTTAAATTTCAGTTTAATCAAACAGCCCCTTACATCTTGTTTGTGAGTTTTATGGAATAGAGGAAAGAAAAGAAAACGGAAAAAAGTGGGTTCTTTCCATTTTGGGTAAAATACACGTTAGTACTTTGAAAGTACCTTAAAATCTCACCTAAAAGTTTATTTTTTACACAAAATGATCTTTAATTTCAAATTCGTAATAAATAAGGGTTTCCGTCCAAATCCCTAACGTTCTAGACAAAACTGTCAAGGGCAATTTTGTCAAGATAAACCTGAGTTTTACTTTGTCTTCCTTTCTCTTCTCCCCCTTTCTCTAGCTTTTTTCCAATTAAAACTCACAAACAAAATATGTAATTTAGCATGCTATCAAAGCTTTAATTATGCTGAGTATTAACTTTAGTTATTAGACTACTATTAAAACTTTGACATCTAGACAAAATGATCGGTTCGTGGAGTAAGTATTTAGATAGACAACTAGGTTGACTATGGTTAAGATTTGCTATATAAGTGATTAGCATTCTCATTATCTTTATCATTTGGTCTAGATGATAAATTTTTAGTGGTAATTTAACGCCACGTAATTAAGCTAATGATGCGTAGCGCATGTGACAGTACCTGTGACACTGAAGTGGCTTGAAATACGAGAGTTCCTTTTTTTAAGTGCAGTCATGTCAACTAAATCATAGCATTTGGATAACACGATATACTTGTCATTTCTACAGGTACGGCACACAAAGCAGAACAAACTCTTAAGTTCATTCCAGGAATGTCCAAAATTCAGATCCGTGACCTGCCCGAAGGAATCGTCGACCACCTAGAAATGCCAATTGCGCTTGCACTCCGTGTTATGGGGTTAAAGTTGCCAGAAGCAACCGCTGTTGTCCTGAATTCGTATGAAGAAATTGACTTGACCATCATAAACGATCTAAAAACAAAGTTAAAGAAGGTGCTCAGTGTTGGTCCGTCGACCTTAACGTTATCATGGCCTTCCAAACCAGACGAGAGTGGTTGCCTGCCATGGTTAGACAAGCATAAAGCGGCATCAGTGGCATACATCAGCTTTGGTACCATACTCGTACCACCCCCAAGTGAACTTGCAGCACTGGCAGAAGCAATAGAAGCCAGTAGGGTTCCATATCTTTGGTCTCTTCCGGACCACTCAAGGCCCCATCTGCCACAAGGGTTTGTGGAAAGGACAAGCACGAGAGGAATGATAGTTTCATGGGCACCTCAGTTGCAAGTACTGGCACATACTTCAGTCGGCATCCACATAACTCATTCTGGCTGGAACTCTGTCCTGGAGAGTATTTCATATGCCGTGCCTATGATCTGTAGGCCGTTCTTCGCGGACAATATGCTGAACTGTCGCATGGTTGAGGATGTATGGAATATCGGTGTAAGAGTGGAGGATGGCATACTGACCAAAAGTGGAACAATGAAAGCCATACAACTTCTCTTGTCCGATGACAAGCGGAAAGAACTGAAAGAGAACATTAGGTTGCTCCAGGAGAGCGCAGTAAAAGCTGTTGAATCAAATGGTAGCTCAGACAAGAATTTTGAGACTCTGGAAGACATAATTGGGTTATGCCGTTGAGTAATATGATCAACTTATTTTTCTATATTTCGTGCGCCGGAGATGTGCATGACTGCTCGTTCTATGTCACATGCTTGTAACTTTAGTTTACTTATTATGGATTTGTGTGCCTGTGGAGCGTGTAAAATTAGTGAATAAAGCAATGGGAGATTGGTGTTTTATTCTTTTTTTGTGTGGATAAGACTTGAATAGTGGGAAACATTATGAGCCCGCTCATGGCAATACTAACTAGTAGTTGAATAAAATTAATGTGACTGGAGAGACAGACAGAGAAAGAGAGAGATATGTCAAGTACATCAAGACTAGTAGAAATTTATGATCCACATGACGGCAACACCAGGACCCAGAGATTACGAGGGATAAACATAGATGGTGACAATCAGATTTTGAAAATTATTTTGAACATTGATGCCAAGGAAAGTGGGTTCGTACCTACGTGGAGGTTCCACAAAGGCTGCAGTCCGAGTCAGCTTCCAAATATGCAAAGTGAGAGACAGTGAGGGCCGAGTAAGGGCAGAGAGCAAGGCTCCCCAGACAGGTCGTGAGGGCTGGCAATGCTGCGCAGACAAGGTGGCGACGAACAGGCCGGCAGTCGACAATCAAAGCTAGGGTCAAGTCAGGGGTGTAGCGTCAGGGGTCCGATGTCAGAAGTCCAAATGTGTTTCTCTCTCCAGAATTCCAGAGAGAATGAGTTTTTAGAGAGAGAAAGTGAAAATGTCAAATGAGAAAGAGTCCTTCAAATAAGTTTCAAAGTCCCCTATTTATAGAGAAAAGTGTGTCTGTGTCATCAGCTGACACGTGTCGTCCCCTGGGAGTGACAAGGTCACCAGGGGGTCCAAAAATACCGGTTCTCCGTTGGACTGTTGGTTCCCAAATTCGCGCTGCCTGCCCCACACAGCGTCGCTCTACTTGTCTGAGAAGACTGAACACACCATGACAGCATGATCAGAGTAAGCCCGTTGCCCCAGCCACCGGTCCAAGCCCTTACTGAATCCCACAAGGTGCGTCAAGAGGCGCGTAGAGAACCTGACAGCTGTGAGGGTTGCCCCTATAGCCAACTGCCAGGCGGACTAGGCGGGATGCCCTCCAAAGACCTGCTCCCATCCCGGAGTGACCCGGGGGTCATCCTCCTGGGGGCGCCGATGATCACCGGTAACGTGAGTAGACATGGTCGCAGCTCAGTGCCTAGTGCCATGCAAGTCACCCAGGCGGCGATAGCTTTGTGGTAACGAGTCTATCCCGCTGCGGAGGGTCCTCGTGCCGAAGCACTACGAGCGGAGCCCCCCCGGAATGAAGACGGCGATAGCTTTGTGGAAACAAGCCTATCCCACTGCGGAGGGTCCTCGTGCCGGAGCACTACAAGCGAAGCCCCGCGGAATGAAGACGGCGATTGCTTTGTGGTAACGAGCTTACCCCGCTGCGGAGGGTCCTCGTGCTGGAGCACTACGAGCGGAGCCCCCCAGAATGAAGACGGCGATAGCTTGTGGTAACAAGCCTATCTCGCTGCGGAGGGTCCTCGTGCCGTAGTACTACGAGCGGAGGCCCACAGAATGCTGTACACCCCGGAGAGTGGGTCGAAGCATGTTCCACGTCCACGGCGTGGGCACATGGTGTGGTGAATCAGCGTGAGGTTCGGAGGCCTATAACATGATTGTGGCGCATGGGGGCGGCGACTGCCGCGAGACATTGACTGTGGCGCATGGGCACGGCGACTACCGTTGCGAGACATTAACTGTGGCGCATAGGCGCGGCGACTACCGTCGCGAGATATTGATTGTGGCGTATTGCGAACCATAGCGTGTTTGAGTGCGATAAGTGAGCAAGGTGTCAAGGAGCCCCCACCCCGAGCTTAGGGTGGCCGACCCCCCCTCCGAGGAACAAGGTGGCCGACCCCCTATGCATAGGGTAGCCGACCCTCCCCCCCTCTCTGTGAGGCATGGTGGCTGACCCCCCATGCTCAAGGTGGCCGACCCCCTTGTTTGGAACGAGGTGACCGACCCCTTGTGCATGGGGTGGCCGACCCCCTTGTTTGGAACAAGGTGGCCGACCCCCCTCCGTAAGGCAAGGTGGCCGACCCCCCATGAGGGTGGAGGCATGCTAAGTATATTCATGTGATTTTGTAAGGGAAATGGAGTTAAAGTCGCTACTTTGGCGACGAAAAAGTATATATTGTCATGAATTGCCACGAAAAGATGATGATGAATGCGCGTGACTTGGACGCGCGCACTTTGACCAGTTTGATGCGTTGAAAAATTGACCGTTGAATGTGTCGACATGTTAGCGCGAAGCGGGACTCCTAATGGGCCCTTGGGTGCGACTAGAATAGGTTGGGAACAAATATTTTGTCAATTAACTCCGCAATTGACTTTGAATTCGTGTTTGGTCAGTACATCCACTAAATTCTCGAACTTCACAGATAATGAGGCAAAATACAAAGGCTTTGAATTGGAGGTTTTTTTTTTATTCTAGTCCAAAAGGTGGGGTTTATAATCCACGATGACAATATATATTTGAGACGTGATCTGCTGCTCGCGTGGGCAACTTAGTTTATTTGTCAATGCGATTTGACTATCTATTAGTGATTTATGGATGGCCTAGATTAAAGTTTCACCCTCAAATGGTGCTAGATTAAAATTATGGGATGAACTGGCCGATTTTCGACAAATTGGGCGGTTAGTTGACTTTGTGAATCTGTGATTTCTATCAAATATTATGTCTTATCATTGAACTGTAAATTTATTTGGCCATCTTTACCATTTCTGATGTCTAGACCTCTATAAATAGGGCCCTTGGCTTACATTTTAAAAGATCTCGACTTTTTCTTCCTATAACTTTATACCATTTCTCCTAGAAGTGGTGTGTCGTCTCTTAAACTAACCTTGCATATCTCTCTATCTTAAAAGCCTAACGTGTTTAGTCGTGTTTCTACACAATTTTTTTCACCAAAATGGCCTCTGAGATACTCCATATTACAATACAAGCTACTGTTTTCCAAAATCAATGCATCCTTGCGCCAACTGTTCGCACCATTTCCAATCGGCATAATATGATTGAACGAAAACCCTAACCGGTGCTTCTCTTACTCCAATTGACCTTGCAAGCTAACCGCCTGTATCCAAACCCAATGCACCGTTATACTCCAACCGACGTTTTCAAAGCGGAGATGAAGATACCAACACATATCTACGTTTCAATCTCGTGAGTGTAATCGGGGTAGAGGAATCAAAGTAAAAGAATTGATAACGGGAAACACTGGTAACCAAGCAAAGGACACCGACATAACTGAGCCGCTGCTGCAATCGTGGACATCAACATTTATCTGCAACCTCCTGAACCTTTTAAAACCCAATTACCTCTTCTGGTTTTCAGTCGGACAAAACATTCACCCAACATAAATGTTCAAGTGCTGGATTACTTTGTGAACTGTGGCTTTCTAACAATCATCTTAGTCTTCCAGTAAATCAACTGTGTAGCATCGCCTCCGTCGTCTACACTCTGGTAGGATTCTTGTACCGATCCCTGGACTTTGCATACCAGCTTTCATCTTCATTAAGTAGACTCAAAAGAGAGGAGGCGTGTGGAACTTGGGCACCCTTCACTTCATTTTTCTTTCAGAACCTCAGGATAAAAGGGCCCATTTGATTCAATTCATGAATTAGCCCACTATGAGTCAAAAAAAAAAAAAAAAAACTTCTCCTCAACATGGCTATCCCAAAGAGCTACCACTAGCCTTTTCCTGGCAAGCGTTTACATTATGTTGTCGGTTTAATGAAAGATGACTGCCATTTCAATGCCATATTACTTTATGTTAGAACATATGTCAAAGCACCTATTTTGGCAAGGTACTTTCTTGCATGGCTCATGTTTGATAAAATTCCTAACTGAGGTCCAAACCTTTAATTCTAATTAGTATGTTTGCGCTGGCGGTTCATCTTCTCTCTCACAACATACTGATATATCCATTCTACTCGCATACGTGTCTTTACTTCAATATGTGCTTTTATACTTGCACAAATGGACTTTCTTGATTACATGTTGATTGCATGTGTACAAATAGATAAAGCTCATTTGATGCACACAATACATTTTCCATCGATAGGTCCTGCAAATTGTTGTTGATTAACTTTTGTGTCTATGCTTTTGTCTTCATAATCTCAATTTCTTTTTGTTAGTGCAATACCTAAGAAGGCAAAATTGGGGGTACTAACCGAATCCCTAAGTAACTATTTTGGGTTGCATTGTTTTTAGTTATACGGGGATTATTTCTATATGGTTAATTAATTAGTGTTGGAGTACTAACGTGTATATCATGTAATCTCCTTATCATTTGTGTGTATGCTGCAGATTGACACTTGCGCTACGTCTATATGTGAATAAGTTATATATGTTACGTTCAGGCTATGTTCCTATTGTAACGAGTACTTCTTTCATTCTAGATCCATTCTTCCTCCATCTTTATATATTTGTTGAAAAACTATGGATGTCTCATTTAATAAAATAATTGAAGGCAGTTGACTGTTTTGTTGAGTACACTTTTATAGAAATCAGTAACTCATTGGTTAATAATATCTTGCTTTGATTTTGATTACAACACTTACAAGATTACTTTTCTCATTATGCTCAACCGTGTAACTTTTATATAGAGGCGATGCAAGGGCTAACTTAATGACCACAATAGAACATCGTCTTAAGTACGAGAGAGAAACAATTTTTCTGATGTAATAGAATAACGAGAGCTGCCTAAAGAAAGAGTTTCTAATTCGAGTGTCCCATAATTTTAGGTTAAAATTGGGGTGTGTGTGAGTGTGTGTGTGTGTGAGTGAGAGAGAGAGAGAGAGAGAGAGAGAGAGAGAGAGAGAGCTACTAGGGAATCAATACAAAGAAAAATCTATGGATATAACTTTTACTTACGATTTTCTAATTTGCCCGAGAAACCTATGTGCTGACTCTTAAGGTTGGAGTGCTGGAATGAAGCTTTTCGAGCTTAGTAGATCGAGAGCAATAATAATTTCTAAGATAATCATGGCAATAATTTTATCATTATTGTTTGGGTATTTTAGATAAGTGACATGGTTTGCATGTGAAAAAAGAAGAAGAAAATATCATATTTTTGGGAATTAAATTTACATAGCGTAGTAAATCTACGGTGACGGTGTTGCAAAACAAGGCACGAACACTGTGACGATTCCATTGGGATAAAGGAGAATAACACTTAAGATAACAGCCAACAAGAATAATTGGTCTTGTTCAACATAACTCATTGGTTACGTCGTGCTCATTACTCATCAGTTGCATATGTGAGAGAAGAGGGTATTCATTTGTCAGTGGTGGGTCTAGAGAGAGAATAAGAAGAAGAAGTAGAAGAACAAGAAGAAGAAGAATTAACAAGGTAGGGATCTGTTTTTTGTTGATTAGGTATCAGTTGATTTACTTAGCAACAATACATGAGATGGGAAAATCGTTGAGAATGTCAACTTAAAGAAAAAACAAACTTATGAAATAATCATTCAAAAAATCT
This sequence comes from Escallonia rubra, assembly GCA_033065855.1. Classification (NCBI taxonomy): domain Eukaryota; kingdom Viridiplantae; phylum Streptophyta; class Magnoliopsida; order Escalloniales; family Escalloniaceae; genus Escallonia; species Escallonia rubra. Next base: position 112,900 of record JAVXUO010001247.1, read on the forward strand.
GTCCTTTTAACTTAAGTTGACGGGATTTTTTACATTGCTACATGCCATGCGCACAAAGCAAATTGCATTCGTGCGCATAACCATGGACTTGAAAGAAGCTTGTTTGAACTTTGAAGGTCTAAAACTCTCATTCCAGCAACTAAGAAGGAAACCTTGTTCCTCTAGAATTGGAGTAGTCGATCTCATTGGCATATTCCTAGATTCAAAATGGAAAGGTGTGAGCAACTTTGAAACGTTGAAAGCACTTTTTGAATGCAAGATATTTTTACTCGTTTCGGTAACATCTGAGATACGTTTTTAGTTGGGTTGATTGCCATAACTGATGCATTCTTTGTCTAGGTTATGCATTCTTGTGAATCTTTGTTGTCAAATTTGTGATGTTTGACCATGAAAGGTAAGAGCAGTTTTGTTTTTAAAGTGGGCTCTTATGGAGAAAAGATCTTCATGCAGTTGTTGCTGAAGATATGTTCATTATTATGACACTATATGTTGTTTGCATGCAGATTTTTGTTCTAGAGTTGCCCAGTTGAGTTCATTTGCATAGCCCTTTTAAAAAGACATGGGTTTGGTACAAACTTTACGCTGAACGCTAGGAATATATTTGCTAAATAGATTTATAATCCCTAGAAATGGAGTTTGGCAGGATAAAAATCCTATTGATTATACTGTTGAGGCAAATTGGTAAAAGACACAATTTACTTATGAAGTTTGTGGCTTTTTCTTTCTTGATCTTGATAAGTTGCTGAATCTGCTTTACAATTAAGGTGTATTGGACGATGTCAGATCCATTTTTAAAGGAGCATGACAGGGAAGGAAAAGTGACGTGAAGCACTCCCTTTAAAGATTGAAAAGTCTTCAAGCAGCAATTGCCGCGTCCAAAGAGTTGAATTTTGGACTATGGTGTGAAACAACCTACTCTTGAGGACTTTTTCCCCCTTTTTTTTTGTTTTTGCTAGCCCTTTGAATGGTCAGGTTTGTAAATGCTGGCTCCCATTTTTTTATGTAGGACAAAAATTATCCTTTTACTGTTTCTTCCTAGGCGACCTTAATGATGAAGCATCATTGCTTTATCTCTTTTTGTACATAAAAGAGAAACCGAGATCGAGTTCACCTTATGTTAGTTGCCTAATGCCACTCTAATGCCTTTTGAAACGAGATATCATATTCATGAGAATGTAGACAATCTATATATAATGAAAAGCGGCTTAACTTGCTAACTTACACAAGACACGCAAGCTCTTATTAGTGTTCCGCGAAGTAAAAGAGAATACTAACTGAAGAACTAGTTTTGCTAACAAGCCACATGCAGTGCACTTGAGGAACAACTAGTTTTACTTAAAAGAGTCTCTAATATCTTGCATCATGGATCTTTCGCATAGCATTCCCATGTCCTTTAACCAAGCATGCTCGCGAGGTATACTCTACATTTTTCTAGTCTAGTTTAGAAGTTAAGAAGTGTTCCCAATTTTCGCGATCACGTTTTATTTCTAGTACAAAAATTATAAAAAGGGGTACTTTTCATTTTTTTTTTGTTCTAAGACCAAGACTGAAATATAGGTCGTGTCCTGTAGGATAGGGTCGAATTACGATGGTTTTGATTTTGGTTAGTTCGGCCATATTCATAGGCGATTCGACCCCCAATATCGAGTTTAAGCAAATATCAAAGAATTAAACTTTGGGTTTATATCATGCATATTTACGTGGTATCCATAGTAATTAAAGGAGCAGGCGCACCTAAGGCGCAAAGGGTCCCTGGAGCCTAAGCAAAAGGCGCAGGCGCGCACCTTTTCAAACTGAGGCGCAAAATAAAAAAAATAGATATTAGTGCATTAAACCAATAAAATCACGTAAAAAAATTTAGAACATGCCAATTTAACAAATTTTCAACACTAGAAAAAGTTTTAAATCCAATAACAAGTAGTTAATTTTAAGTGAATATGATTACAACATCATCCTCATCATCAGTGAGGGCTAAGACAACAATGTTTTCTTCAGAAGAGAATCATAGGCTCCAAGTTCTATAGAGATTCCTCCTCAATTTCATCTTCTTTGTTTACAAGGTGAAGTGAATGATTAAATTTACTTAAAAGATAGTAATAATTGGGAATGAGGCGCTAGCACAATTAACAATAATAAAAGAATCGATTGATTTGGGATTTGAGGCTTTAGGTTTTTTTTGTGGTTTAGATATTGATTTATTATGTTATGAAACAAAGAATAAAAAATAATGAACGGTTGAGATGATGTCACGTTGCAAAAATAAAAAAATTCGGATTTTAGGGCTTTTTTTTTGTGCCTCCACCACTGCCTTGCGCCTAGGCGCGCTTTCGAAGGGGCTACACCTAGCCCTAGGCGAGGCGCAGCGCAGGGAGTACGCCCTGCGCCTAGGCGCACCTTTGATAACACTGGTGATATTTGTTTAAAAAGGCCAAAAATCAATTAAAATGAAATAGAGATCAAAAGAGTATGGCGGGTGCTTAACACTTCCCACTGTATAGTTTAGTCTCCGAACCCATTTCCCTGATTTCAATAGATTAGTAGTCCTTTGGTCACTTTCAGATTGATTTTTCGGGGGGGGGGGGGGGGTGTTTCATTGTTTAATTAAATAAAATGGTGGCTCATAAAATCTCCCTTCTAGGAATTTGCTCAAGGTGATTTGCTACAGGTATATTCGAGCAACGAGTAAGTAAAGAGGCAGGAAAACTGAACAAAGCTAAATTCCCGAAAGAGGATTTACCATAGAGAAAAGGAAACTCGGGAAGGGAATGAATCAAAGGCAAAGGTTTAGAATAAATAGTATACCTTGGGATTTGGCTCGCCTAGACTGCTCAATGGAAAGTTGGGATGATCCGCGGTGTGAAAAGACAGGAAGAAGGATTAATAATCGAAAATGGGCTAGAAATGGTATAGAAAGGGAGTGTTCTCTCACGCACAATACCTTCTGAATTTTTCTCTCCAAGCAGAAGTCAGTGGAAGAAGTCTTATTTTCTATGGCCCTAGTGATCTATATTTTAAGGTCTGGTGCTGTGAAAATGATAAACTAGACTTTTTCGTGTATATCCTTCTAAAAAGAACAATAAGTAAGCCAAACTGTCCAAAAATGCTCCTTGAGTGTCACTTGGGCGAACCCTATAGGCTTCAATTTAATAATGACAGACCCAAGATGACGATTGGTCGAGGAAAATGTTAGACTCCAATGTTTGAGGACTTACGTAGGTGCCTGAGCGCTGAATGTTAACGAAATCCCCATTATTGGTAAGTGTCCTTCTCAACTCCCTACAATTTACTGCTCGTGTCACATATAGAAGACGATTGTGAGGATAAGGGAGCTGGCAATCTCCTCCCGTGAAAGTGGCTAGTAGTCAAATTCCTCACTAATCTCTTCAAGTGACCAGACTCTTATATACAAGGCTCTCACCTACTTGACTAATAGGTCTCTCACTAATCCGAGCCTGCTTGACTAATAGGTCTCTCACTTGAAAGCCTTTCTACTATTAAAACTTCTTCTGCAATCTCATTGATTGCATCTATAGGGAACCGCTTCGAAAAAATTCCCGAAAAAGAGGATTTTAGGAATTGCCATCTTATTTAATTAGGAAAAAACAGTAAAAATAAAAAAAAACCCTATAAATGACTCAAAAGTGTCCAAAGGACGAATAATCTATTAAAAATCGGGAGATGGGCTTGGGGACTAAGTTGCGTAATATGAAGGTGTTAGGTACCCGTCACGCCATTTATGTCTCTACTTCAATTCTATTGGTTATTGGCCTTAAAAACATGTAACATGCAAAATGCGATATTACTTACCCCAAGTCAATTTTTATCTTTTTAACTTGAACTCGACATTGGGGGTCGAATTGCTTACGTATCCGGTTGGACTAACTACAAAAAAAATGCCGTATAGTTCGACTCTAGTCCTACGGTAGTTAATCTACATTTTGAGCCTAAACGTAAACAGAGAAATGTAAAAAACTTTTTGCGTTTTTTAATAGAAATGTGACTACGGGATAGGGAGATAACTCTAAAGTGATTTTTACATTAAAAAGCTAATAAAGATATCTCTTGAAGTAGCTTGTCGCGAAGACTGGGAAATGCTCTTCGAATGATCTACGATGCAAAGACTAAAAGGACTTTTTAAAATGAATATGAATGGCTAAAATTTTTGAGAGATAACGTACCACTTCACGAAGAAATGGTACACAAGCTCTAAAGAGAATAAGTTTTCTGGACCAATACCCGTGAAAATGAAGGCCAAGGGCCCTTTTTATAGAGCTTAAGGTCACAGAATATGATAAAATTGGCTATGCCGATCTACAAGGATGGAGATAAGTCAGAATATTGAACAAAATCCTAGATGGACAAAAGTCAATTAACCAGCCGGTTAGTCCAAAATCGGCCGGTTTATCCCATAATTAAAAAATATTTTTTTCAAATTTTGAGACATTATATATCTTCTTTAATTTCACATACGGGATGTACCAGATTCGGGACAATTCATTATTAACTATAAATTTGATTGATTTAATCTTTGCATCAGGGACAATTCACATATTATTTTTCTAAATTATCTAGACAAATTAATCAAATAATATCTAGACACCGAACTGGACTGACTCAATTGGGACTGAACATCTAAACTACTTGGCTGGACCAGACTGGACTAAATTGATTAACTAAGTCAGAATACTGCCTAAACTTAATAATGCACTCTAGTTAATAATAAAGCATGTTAATTATTTAACTATTAATAACTACAAAAAATAGGGTGTCTACGAGCCCCTTAGTGAGGGAGCTCGTGCGCGGGCGAAGTCACTGGTTGACAGTAAACTGATCTGGTCGATCGATTCAGTTCGATTATGATAATTATGATGACACAATCTGAACTTGAAAATTTCCGTAAAAGGGGAAAGAGTAAATACGAGATAGTCATTTTGTGGTATCATTTTCTGATATCCTTTTTCACCATCTTCGTCGAATATGAGAATGTCGGGGATGCTTGTTCTGAACTTTGCGGTTGTGGACTTGTGGGATGGGATCTGGGAAACTCGCTATGCTTCGTCAGATCTGGGCGGTGCTTCGGCGATGCTTTATCATATCTGGGCGATGCTTAGGCGACGCTTGGTCATATTTGGGCAGTGTTCTTGCGAGAAGTTGGACTAAATGTGTGCCACCATGGCTGTGAAACAAAGGCTCACACCAGCAACAATAGCGGCAGAAACAAATGCTGGGAAGGCCTGGATAGTATCGGCAGTAAAACAGTACCATAAAGATAGTGTGTGGAACTTGAGTTAACAGCAAAAGAACATACAATCACAGCCCAATGCTAATTTCTGGAAGCTATGATGACTCGCGATGCTTCGTCAGATCAAGGAAACTAGCAATGCTTCGGCGATGCTTGGTCTCTAAGGATGAGAAGAAGACCGGTCATTTATCATGTCCGCTACATAATGTAGCGGACATACAATTTCAGTTGGTTATCATGTCCGATTCATTGTGGACAAGGGATATTTTTGTCCAAAAATTGTCCGCTACATTATGTAGCAGACGTACTTAAAAAAAACGCAAAAAACAAATCTGGACCGTCTACAGATCGCGCGTGGATGGCCAGAACGCGCTAGCAACTTAACTCATTTTGCTAGCACTCTCAACGAATCAGCTCCACACACACACACACACACACACACACACATATATATATATATATATATATATATATATATATGGGAGCTGATCCGTTGATAGCACTAGCAAAATAGGAGAAGTTGCTAGCGCGATCTGGCCGTCCACGCGCGATCTGTGGACGGTCCAGATCTTTTTTTTTACCTTTTTTTTAAGTCCGTCCGCTACATAATGTAGCGGACGATTTTTTGACAAAAATACCCTACACTTTAAAAATAGCCCATCCGCAACATTATCTAGCGGACAAACCTTTTCAGCCTTTTCCTCTTTCTCTCTCCTTTCCCTCATTAATGCTCTGACATTCTTTCCTTTCTCTCTTCTTTCTCTCATCATTTTTTTCTCTTTCTCTCTCCTTCTCTTATTAATTTTCTGACTCTTTTTCTTCTCTATGTTTCTCCTCTCTCTCTCTCTCTCCTCTCTCTCTCTCTCGAGCATAATTTGTTGTTTAAAACCTTGACAGTTCCAACGGGATTGCAAATAGAGGAGGCTGTTGTTCGAGTAGATATACAAAAACCCAGTTGGCAAAACTTGATCAAGAAGGGAATATAAGTGATTTTGAGGAAACCCTTTTGTACTTCCTTGTACGTTTCTTGGCTTATTGGTGACAAGACAGGCTATTCTGAGATTATGACATCAAAGGCTAAGAGGAAACTAAGAGGTGGAAGGAGGAAGGATTTATGTAGATATAGAAAAAGGAAAATATGAAACAGTGGGAAGATATTGTCAAGATTTTCAGCTTCTACAAACGGTTCCTAACCCTTCTGCTATTTGGAGGGGAAGATCAGCAGGCCGTGGACCGGAGATCAAGCTGGAAAAATGGTTTAGTACCCATCCGCTACATAATGGTTTAGTACCTTCAATCAGTCCTTCTCTCATTAATGTGGTCTAACTTTTTCTCTCTCATTAATGTGTCCGCTACATTATGTAGCGGACAGAATAAGGCAGCAAATTGATCACACTTCTTTCTCTCGCTCTGACTCTATTTAATACATGCACCAGAAAGTCTGATCACCTCCATCATTCGTTGAATATACCAAAATATCTGGCTTTGTGTTGTTACTTTAGGAGATTTTTGTTGTTAGTTATTTTGAAGCTGAAGTTCCACTATATTTGTTGTTGAATTTTCCCTGCCCCTGTAGGCGTTCGAAGTTCATATGTGGACTATCGATGAAGACCCCACGGCCGGTGGCGTTTGCACTTTCCGGCTGCCGGCGCAGTGGACTCCGGCTTGTAGGTCCCTAAATACACCTAGAGGGGGGTGAATAGGTGTTTTTCAACTTAAGGTATGAATATAAAAATTAAGATTACAACGTAAAGACGGATACAGCAATAACAAGATTAACACAGAGATTTATACTGGTTCGGCCCCACCAGCCTACGTCCAGTCCTCGAGCACTCCACACAAGGGAGACCTACTCGAGCCTTTCACTAAACCAGCTAGCTTCGGGTGCTAGCTCAAACCTCAGTACAATATCTGAAACCCTTCCTAGGTTTCCAACAGATTACAAATGAAAAGAGATTACAATTTGAGTACTATAAACAGGCTCCTTCTTGAGCAGAATATACAATGAAAGTTTTAAAGCTAAGCCTTCTTAGGTGGGAAGATCTAAATTCTTTCAAGAACAAAACCAAGAAGCTTACACAGAACTTTTTCTAAAGTGAACTCACTCAAAAGATAATTGATAAGAACAAGAGATTGAGATGAGAGAGTTTTTCAGAGTGAAAATTTGCGCGAGAGAAAAAGGTTAATAAATGCGCTAACCGATTCCCTATTTATACAGGAAGGAAATAGGGGACTGTTAGGTAGAAAAGCCAAGCGAGAAGGATTCGACTAAAGCATTTTAGCTTCGACTCAAATGTCTTGGCTTCGACTGAAAGTCTTGGCTTCGACTGAAAGTCTTAGCTTCGACTGAAAGTCTCGCCTTCGACTGAAATGTTTTGCTTCGACTAAAAGAGTTGACTTCGACTAAAACATTTGGCTTCGACTAAAAGTCTTGACTTCGACTGAAACACTTGGCTTCGACTGAAACACTTGACTTCGACTGAAAGTCTTAGCTTCGACTGAAAGTCTTAGCTTCGACTAAAACACTTGACTTCGACTGAAAGTCTTAGCTTCGACTAAAACACTTGACTTCGACTGAAAGTCTTAGCTTCGACTAAAAGTCTTAGCTTCGACTAAAATGTTTTGGTTTCGACTCAAAAACTTGACTTCGACTAAAAACACTTGGCTTCGTTCTTTACTAGAATTTCTGTCAGATCCTTTAAGAAAGGCTGTTTAAAGAAAAGACTAAAAGAAGAAAAGATATACTTTAAGATCTTGAATCTTTCTGTGTAGTCCAAAGCTTGAGTCCAAAGTCTTTGTCATCCATTGTCAAGGTCGTGCAAAGTCTCTGTCAATCTCTGTCATCCATGTCAAGATTATGTCTTTGTTTGATTAAGATAAAACCTGAAATGTTTTACCTTTAATAATATTGTCAGATTAAAGTTTAGATAAGTTAAGTCCGAAATCATCAAAATCAACAAGTCAACAATCCGGCTGACTCTGGCCACCGCTGCATTGTCCATGGAAACCGCTCTCGGCTCCTTCCACCTGCTAGAACACCGTGGTGCTTTGGGCGCAAATAAGTAAGGATCTAAACCGGAGATTATCGTTCTCCGACGAGACTTCGGCGTGTCCGGCGAGCTGATCTGAGACGAGGCCGTCGTCATCTCCACCGGCTGGATCATGGAGAGGTGCAGCGGCATGAGCTTCCCGTCGGAGAACAGTTCGTCAACCGGGAGAACGTTGACCAGATCTTCGAGCCTGAACACGAAGTCGCCAATGTCGGCGCAGAAGACCTCTGGATCTGATCCTTCTACCAGATCCGCCGGCTTCCTCGTCGGAGAAGACGAAGATTGACTGCTCCGGCGCCGCTTTTCGACGTCTCTTCTTCGCGGCTGAACAAGATCCATGCTATGAAAATTTTGGTTACATCTAGAACCCATAAAAGAAATCATGGTGAGAGAAAAGATAGAGAAAGAAAGAGAAAAGAGAGAGAAAGTGTCATAAATTGATGAGAGATAGAGAGAGAGAGAGAGAGAGAGAGAGAGAGAGGAAAGAGAGTGTGTCAGAAATTGATGAGAGAAATGAGAGAGAAAGAAAGAAACATGTCAGAATTTTAATGAGAGAAAGGACAGAAAAAAAAAAATAGTGCCTGCTTACTCCTCTGCTACATAATGTAGCGGATGGAGCAGGAGGGTATTTTTGTCAAAAAATTGTCCGCTACATTATGTAGCGGACGTACTTAAAAAAACGTAAAAAAAAGATCTGGACCATCCACAGATCGCGCGTGGACGACCAGATCGCGCTAGCAACTTCTCCTATTTTGCTAGCGCTATCAACGGATCAGCTCCCTATATATATATATATATATATATATATATATATATATATATATACATACATACAGAATTCTACCAAAACACCTATTAATATAGATACACCCTCAGAGTACGCTCAGAAGCGTGGTGGGCATAGTAAATTATTAACAGAACAACCGGTTAAAAGAAAAAATAAAATTTGTGATGAATGTAGTTTAGGAAAAACAAATTGTTGCCTAACAAATATAGATCATATAGACGAATATTTACATATAGAAGAGTAAGAAGATCTAGACATAGAAGACCCTAATAATATAAATCTTGATATCTACAATCAAGAAAAAGTTAGTTATAATTTAATAAACCATTTTTATAACAAATAAGATATAATTAGAGCAATAGATAAATTACCTTTCATAGGAGAAGACCCCATTAAAAGATAGGATTTACTTAAATATACTGTAAACTAGATATCATAAATCCTGATTATATAGTCAAAACCGCAAATACAGAAGCAAAGTTTAGATGCGGAAGACTTTAAAATGCACATAAAAGAATTAACAAACTTAAAACTAATTAAACCAAGTAATAGCCCACATAGATCAGCTGCATTTATAGTTAGAAATCATGCCGAAATACTAAGAGGAAAAAGTAGAATGGTAATAAGTTATAAAAGGTTGAATGATAATATTAGAGTTGGTAGTTATAATATTCCTAATAAAACCTTTTTGTTAAGTAAGATACATGGAAAGAAAATATTTAGTAAATTTGATTGCAAGTCAGGTTTTTATCAGATTAAAATGTGGCCTGAAGACACTAGATGGACAGAATTTACTACTCCAGAAGGATTATATGAGTGGCTTGTTATGCCCTTTGGCCTTAAGACAGCCCCTAGTATTTTCCAAAGAAAAATGGACGATATTTTTAGGCCTTATAATGATTTTATTCTAGTTTACATAGATGATATTTTAATATGTAGTAAAAATGATACTGAACATATAGCACATTTAGATCTAGCTTTTAAGCTTTTTGAAAAACATGGTTTAATTTTAAGTAAAAAGAAGATAGAGTTGTTCAAAGCTAATGTCAAGTTTTTAGGAATGAAAATAGGAAACGACAAAATTAAGCTACAAGAACATATAGCTAAAAAGATTATAGACTTTCTAGATAAATTAGAAGGACTTAAACAAATACAAGCCTTTTTAGGACTAGTAAATCAAGCTAGAATGTATTTTAAAGACCTTAGCAAATTATTAGGTCCCTTATATAACAAGACTCGTAAAACAGGTCAGAGACATTTTAACGTAGAAGATATTAAATTAATTAAAGAAATAAAAAATAGAGTAAAACAACTTCCTAATTTACACCTACCATTAGACACAGATTATCTAATCATCCAAACTGATGGTTGCAAAGAAGGATGGGGAGTAGTCTTATACTGTAAACCTAATAAGTACAATCTTAAGAAAGAAGAACGAATTTGTAGATATGCTAGTGGTAAGTACAAAAAAAGTAATCAGTATTTAACAAGCTTAGATTATGAACTTCTAGCAATAGTTTATGCTTTAGAACATTTCAAGGCACTTATAATTTCTAAACACGAGTTTTGCATAAGAACAGATTGTGAAGCTATTGTTAGATATAATAAGAATAAAGATACTAGATATACCAATAGATGGTTAAAATTTATGGCTTTACTTAGTAATTATAGATTAGATAAAATAGAGTGGCAACACATTAAAGAGATAGATAACTCCATAGCTGATTTACTATCTAGAAAGTTAAGCTACTAACCCCATCCAAGGTTAAAGTAGATTTTAAACAATTTGGTGTTTAAAATTTCAGATGGAATCTTCATCCACATCTAGGCATGAGAAGGTAAATCAGCCAAACCCTATTTTCCCTCCTCAGTTTGTTAGTCATTTCGATAACTTAGGAAGAAATATAATTAATTTTAACGGAAATAATTTAGAAGTGATACATGTAGGTTCCAGATTCCAGATTAAGGATCCTAAACTTGGTCCTTTCCCTACTGATCAAAAGACTTTGATAGATAATTTATGGCAATCTTATATAAAGAAAGATAACGGTTGGTTTATTAATTCGTTAAATGCCTTAGCAAACTATTTTCATAAACTTAGAGACACAAAAAAGTTTAATTTTTACTGCGTGTTTAAGGGAATTCTTCCAGGTATTTACAGACAATTTGTAGATGCTATGGCTAGAGGAGTCGGTAATCATCCACAACCGTGGTATAAGGGAACGATTACCTTTTTAGAAGCTAATCAGTTAATGCAAACTCACTATGGGGTAAATTATTACATTAGTCCAGATTGTCAAGATAGTGCTAATACTAATAGTACAGAAGAATGCAAAAATTGTGAAACTTTAATTAAACATTTTAATATCTTAAAAGGTAGAGCTGATCATTTAGCCCTAGAAAAATCACATTTTGATTTACAAAATTCGCAATTAAAATCTCAAATACAAGTTTTAGAATTAGAAAGTAGTGATTGGAAGAATAGATATGTTACTTTAGTCCAAAAACAACTCACTATCTCGGGGACAAAAGAGATAGCTAATCCGGATTCACAGGCTTTTGGTAAAGATAAATCAAATCCTGTTACAGCTGGCCGTCCACGCGCGCGATCTGGCCGTCTACATCTCGCGTGTTGACGGTTAGATTGCGCGGGCAACTTGCGCGCAATGGATCACGACCTATATATATATATATATATATATATATATATATACACACACAACACACACACACACACACACACACACATGCGCGCGTACAATATTTAAGAAAGTGCTTTTGCTCAAAAATAGAACCAAAATATTTATGCTCTGTTCATCTTCTCTTGTATTTTGTTGATGGAAGCTCTGTAAGTCCTGGCTCTTCCTCATGTACTTCACCGTCCGGTGATCAACTCTTCATTATCTATGCTATTCTATTTCATCTAAAAAAAAATATAACCAGAATATAAATTTTTTGACAGTGTTTGAGGACGTAACTACATAATCTAACATTTTCAAAGTTTGAGGACGTAACTACGTTACGTACTACAATGTCATCCCACGTGCGTTCCTAAAACTAGGCGGTCCAATCCAATCCAATCCGTGTGGTCCACCACTCTGTCCGTCCTTTAATTTGATTAAGAAGATAGGGGGACTGCAATTATTTTGGTCGAATAAAATCATTACAACGTCAATTCGTGTGGTCCTCCTCTCATTAACAACATGGAAAGGGGAGAAATATATTAACAGTCTGCTCCACGTATCCACCTGCCGCTTTATTAACCTCTGTAACAACTTCATTTATCAGTGCTCATCAATAGATACAGACTTGATGTTGTTTGCAGCGACATATGATTTTCACAAGTGACATGTTTTTAATTTAATGTTACTAAATGACATTAATTTTTAAGGCTAATTACACCTATGTCCCTGAGGTTAGAGGGTAATTACAGTCAAGGACACAAAGTTTCAAAATGTAACATTCCGTGACAAAAAAAACTTTGAAAATGTAACAGCCGTATCCATCTGTTAGGGTTCCGTTAAAAAATTATATTTTTTGGCTTATGTCATCATCATGTATTTTTAAATTGACAATACTACCCTTATACAGTATTACAAATGATATTATATATTACTTAATTACAAAATCTTTAAAATTTTTTAAAAAGGAAACCCTAATTTTCATCCCTTCCAACTCTTAACCCTAAATTTCATCCCTTCAAACCCTAATTTACTCACGTCGCCGCCAAAATGCCGCCGACGCCGCCTCCCCCTAACCCACGCCGACATCCACGCCCTCCCTCAAAGAGTAACCCCAAATTGAAAGGCAATGAAGAATCTTAGTTCATGCGCCTCATTTTTGTCTAATCTGAAGGCTAATACCACATGTCAGCGGCGGTCAGAGATCTTGCTGCCGGAAGATTCACCGGCAGGAGTTAAAACCGTTCCCAGAGTGGTTGTAGATGCCCCTCCCCTTATCCCACCCCGGCGGCAACCCCTCTGTCATCCCAATGTACTGTCACCATCCCCACTCACTCCCTTCCCAAGCCACCATGAACCCCATCTGCCTCGACGCCACCATCGATCCACAGCCGCCCCAAGCCACCGCGACCTCCCCGTCTGTCCAAGATCCCAATAGCGGTCGTGTCGGAGGCGGTGTGACGGAGCAGATCCAACGATGAGTGGGTAGCAGAGGGCGAGGCATAATTGCATTGAAAAAGGGGGTGCATAATTGCATTAGTGTGAGAAGGTCGTGACATATAACTCAATGGATTAGAATATTAGTTGACATTATAACTAATATGGTGCTTTAAAAAAGGGGGTGCATAATTGCATTGAAATATCGTAATTTTTAATTTGGCAAATACCCATCTGAAGAGCAACAAAAGAGCTGAGTTTTATGGGAATTATAATTAAAATATCCAACTTATATAGGAATGAAGTTTTTCAAGTGTGTAATATTTCTCGATATTTTTGACATTCAGTTTGAAGTGATAAGCCTTAAGATCATCACAGACGTGAAACGATAGGCCTTAAGATTATCACATAAGCAACTCCCATAAAGGCGCTTAATATTTGAAGTTAACAAAGCATTAAGAACAAAAGTCACCAGCTTAAAATATAAAACTTGTTAATTCCATTGAAAAATTAATATTAGTTCGAAAGTAAAGAAATACAACATATGAAGATATGAATTTCATCATTTTTCATTAGTGATAGTTTTACCATGTGTAGAAAGTTACATCACTTCAAAGACAATAGTTTTGAAACTGAGAAAAAGACAATTCAGTTAGTTGCTAATACTTTAAGCCCGGAAATTAAAATCTCGACCAAGATCTCATATACTTCATTTTTCTTCGCGCATGATATTCTTGTAACATTTTTATAACAATATTATTACTTAATATTTTTTTTCATATTATATTTAAGTGTTATTGTAAGGTACCCACGCGCGAAGCACGTGGACATCCCACTAGACTGTGTGTTCATTTGAATTATATCATTAGGCTTCTTCATTAAAAAAATCAGAAACTATGGGGCCATTTGACATGGATTTCTTCCCCTCTTTTTTGGCCCAATTTTAAAATTTCTCAAGAAGCCCAAAAAACTGGGGTGTTTGGTGGCTCTTTAATTTTTATAAAAGTCCAAGTCTTTAAAAAGAGGAAGCCTGTTTTCCAAAAGAGCTATTAGCTCTTTTTGAAACCTCTTTTCACGCGGCCCAGATGGCTTGACTTATGAGGTCTGGACTTCGAGTCTTCCTAGCAACAAAAAATAAGATGGAAAAAATCACTTGAAAACATTGGGTTCTCATCTCTTTGGCCGAATCGCATCTGGGGAGTCCACAGCCACCGTTCTGCTCGAATTTTCTGGATCGCATCTCATCTCTTACGGGTCCACAGCCACCGCCTCCATCGCCGGTCACCGCCTCCGTCCCTTCTTTCTCCGGCGCAGCCACAAACAACTCTTTCTGGGGGAACATCTCTTCGATGAGGAGCTTGATCTCATCTCTTCGGCCAAATCGCATCTGGGGGAGTCCACAGCCACCGCTCTGCTCGAAATTTCTGGATCGCATCTCATCTCTCACCACAGCCATCGCCTTCATCGCCGGTCATCGCCTTCGTCCCTTCTTTCTCCGGCGCAGCCACAAACAGCTCTTTCTGGGGGAATATCTCTTCGCTGCGGAGCTCGATCGGCCGCATCGCTGCGAAGCTCGATCGGTCGCATCGCTGCGGAGCTCGATCGGGGAAGAGAGGCGCTGCGGCTGTGTTGCTGTGACGGCGAAGAGAGGCCCGACCGCTTGGCTGTCGTCACTTTCAGTTTGAGGTACGGCGGGGTGGATGACCGACGATGGGTTTGGGTGGTTCACTGGCGGGACTGGGTCGTCCTGTTTCTCATGTAATTGACGTGGGTTTGTATCGCCGGTTGTGATGTCCGCTGATGGCGGACAACGGTGGCCGATCTGGGTGCCGGCGGTGTGCCGGTGGTCTTAGCGCCGGTGGTCAATCTACACTTGTCTAGGATAAAAATGAGCTAATGTTGGTTTAATTATGTTTAATAATGTTGGTTGTTATTCATTGTAATGTTGGAAAATTATGTTTAATTATTTGTAAGACATTGTAATATAGTTGCTTCGTTACCTTTAATAATGTTTAATTATGTAAAAATGTATATTAAAAAAAATTAAACCCAAAGAGTTGTCATGTCAAACGTTTACTCTTTTCTGGTTTTTGAAAAAATAAACTCTGTCAAACAACCACCAATTTTTTAAACTGATAAAAAAAAAAAATCAGAACTCTTCTCTTTTTTTTTAGAAAAAAAAAATTGAAAACTGACAGTCATATCAAAACAGAACATGTATACATGTGTTTGGTAGAATGAGCGGACAGAGTGATTCACGTGTTGCGGGTAGAAATAATCTACAATAATGCATTCTAGATTGGGTTTGTTGGTAGTGTGAGTGGACTAGAGGTTCTACACGGTCACTCGGTTTATAGCACAGTGATGAGGAGTCCAAATCTCAAGGCTCTTAACGTATTCATTGATTCGATGGGGCCTTCGCTTTAAATAATTCATGTCTGACTCTTGCAGGAAATATAGAAAAGAGGACCGCAATACACTCCAGGATTTTTGCAGATTCCTATTTATATACATATACATATGTTTCTATAGTCTTAGATTCTAAAAAATCATCAAGATTTTCGTATCTTCAATTGTATGTAAGTATCACATAATTCATTTAAGAGGTGGAATGACTTTGATTCAGTTTAGGCGTGCGCTTAATTAGTTGTTCAATTATTGAAATTTCATTTTGTGAAGGAAATTATTTGACTAACATTTGTTTAACTGGGGTGATCGAGAACTTATATTTCGAATGTTTGAAGTGTACTCGTTAGGGAGACATGATTCTGTTTGATTTAAAATTCGTTAAAATATGAAGTAACTCTCGAGATTTTGAAATTCTTATAGGATTGTCTAAAGCACGGCAAGTTCAGTAAACTTTAAGTATGTCAACAATTACTTAATGAAAGTGGGCTTGTGATGTGTTTATAGAAAACTAACTTAAAGGCCTGACTAAACATAAAAACTATAAAAGTTAATTCTGAAAAAAATGGAAGGAATTAAACCTCCAAACTGGGCTAATCTGAACACTTGGCCAAAATCGACTCTCACTTATGATCAAATTATTCTCTTTAGCGAGACTCAATCTTGGATGAAATAAGCACTCCGATTGCTATCTTTTTCAATAAAATTATTATTTTATCCTTATTGAATAAAAATCACTAAAGATATTTAACGACCGTTTATTATCTCTAAACATAAAATTATACTTCCTCATTCCCTAATAATTGATCACCTTTGACTTACACATTTATTTAAAATATGAGTTAAATTTATGAGTTTTTCATTCCACCCTAAGAGAGAGAAAGAGAGCCGGAGAGAAAAAAGTGAGTAGAGAGAGAGAGAGAGAGAGAGAGAGAGAGAGAGAGAGAGAGAGAGGGAGGGAAGGTGGTTTTGATGGTGGTTGTTGTAGTGGGTGGAAGATTGATGATGTAGGCTAGTGGTGGGTCTCGGTTTGGGACAATGGAAGGGCATCTTGTGTATATATATATATATATATATATAAATACATTCTAGATGTATATATATCAACAACCCGTAGTGGCAAATTTAAACAACAATAACATATCATATATATTGTGGATCATAAAGTCCAAAAAGATTTCATTTCTATAGACAATTATTGTCCTTTCCTTGCGGACTTGAAGAGCAAAACATAGCACCAATAAAGGCTGTCCAATAAAATCAAGGTACACATGGATTCCATCACGTCTGGCAGCTCATCAAGCTCCAACTATATTTTTGTTATAATTGTCGGATAGATTTTTCTTTCTTTTCCTTTTATCAGCAAGTCCTCGTCTTTCAATTGTTGTACTACTCTTGTAATCAGTTGCAAGAAGATAATGTCTCACATATATATATATCTGTTTAAGCACAAGAATATCTATGATGTGAAACGTTTAATTTATAAGCCTCTTTAGTACTGTAGTTACTAGTTACCAGATAATTGCCCTAATATTTTAAGACATCCCTAGAGTAAGGACTTGTTTGTTTGTCGCATCTCAACTTAAAGCAGAATCACCTTAAAAGCTAGTGTTGATCTTTTTTTTTGTTCTTTTATCGAGAAATTATATGGAAGAGAAATAGTCAGTAATATACCACAAGTAAAATAGGGAAAATATGGCCGTAAGGGAAAGTTTCATGAAACCTAGGGAGAAGATGATTTCAGCTAATGCCGAAAGCTCTAAGTTTATGTATAAGCTTAATATTATTTTTGGGTGCAAAAAATGTCTAGATCAATATTCATTTGTTTGCACTAAAATTCTTGTTCCTTCGTCACTTAATTATAACGACTACAAGAATCGAGTTTGGGCATCTGCATATTGATGTTATTTATCGTCTTTACAATAACTAACTACTAAAGTTTTATCCAAGAACTTGTAAAGAAATCAACAAAGGTAGTACTAGAGTGGAGGGATAAATGACATTCACAACAAGAGGTTAACAATACGTAGTAGCTTTTTCATGAGTATATTAATTATTGTGAAGATAATTAGAGACAGGAAATCAACAGAGAGGTACCATGGAGTCCTTTATATCATCAATGATACCTTCATTTGTTAGTTGGCAATCACAAAATATATATATATATATATATGGATATAGAAAACGACGCAAGTTGAAAGTTCATTCAAAATGGTCGTTGCCAATACATGCATCGTAGATATCAATGAAGAAACTCCTCAACCTAATTCTTTCAATGACCGGTTTCTGATAATTATGTAAGCGTGACAGTGATAGTTAACAAGAAGAATATTGGTAAAAATCTAAATGTGTGGTTTTGAATCAACAGTGAACATGGCATCTATTGAACTGGTCAATCGCACATTGGACAACCAACATCTACTAGGTCTGGATATTGCAAGCATGCCTACTTAACTTGGAAGTCGAACAGTGCCTCGTTGTACTTAGATATAATTTCCTCCATCGTTTGTGTGTTGGAGGGTGTTAAAAAAAGTTCGGCAACACGATGGCCCGCAAGAACCGGCCAGCTTCGTGAACAAACTCGTGACTCGTTCGTTAAAAGCTCGTACACGTTTGGATCATTTAACAAATGAGCTTGAATACAAATTCTAGGTTCGTTTAGCAAACGAGCCGAACATCAACATGAAGATTTTTTCATTAATAAGCCTGTGAAAAGCTCGACTCATTTATTGTTGTTTCTTCTTTTTACATTTAAGCTAAAAATCATGTTATTTAAAGTCCTACATTAAACCGTTTCAAAATAATGCAAAAGGCCCAAAACCAACTCTAAAGCCCTATCACCCATACAAGCCCACTAATTAAAGAATATCCCTCGTACATCAGGACATCAGCCTGATTCTTTCTTTCCCTCGTATGTTCATCTTTCTCTTGTCTTTCTGATTTTCTTTCTTCGACAATCAATATCCACCTTCCCACAACCAATTGATTGTGAGGAACGATTTCTAGGCACATTGTGCTCTTTAGGGCAGCAACGCAGATGGTTACAACAATTTGAGGATTAATTTTACGCAGTATCCCATGGCTCTAATATTGGCACCCAGCACCGAAAATTCAAAAATATTGACATGACATTCAGCACCAAATGACAGTCGAAATGCCTTTTGACTACACGTTTGTTAGTTTTTACGGGGTAAAATGGTCTTTTGCTCGTAAAAGCTTAACTGCCAGTAGGATGTCCCTGCACAACCGGCCATTATTGATGCAGTAGCAATCAACTCCTTCTTTGATAGCCAGATCTATCACCGAAGATCACAAGCTAGCCATGCCAAACAAGGTTACCACAAAAGAGCCCCACCGGCGTTCGCTGTCATCACCGCAGAAAATGGCCATGGGCCCACCACCATGGGTTCTCGTGGAAAGTTCACTGTGGAGTTTGACCACCATGGCGCCACCAAAAAAAGAAAGTACCAGACGGGTGCTGCGCCGCCAGATCCACAACCACCAGTTGACCGACCACCATAGGTGAACAACCCAACACCATTTTTTTCTGTAATTCCAACAACCAAGTTAAAACGTACCTTAAGACGTACGTTTGATTGAAATAACTACAGTGATTAGCGCAACGCCAATCGGCGCCATCACGATCGCGACTGGCAATAGCAACAATGGCGCTATTACCATCACTACTGCTCGACGTTAGCAACGAGGCTACAACTGTCGCACTACAACCACTCCATGGCCTGCCAGTGCCATAACCTATTAAACACCATTGCCATCTTTTTGTCCAGGTGAACGCCACACAACCTCCACTTTTCTGTCTGGATATGTGCCACCATAGCCAGAGCTCCAGCCTTCGACTCTGGGTCTCATCGCCACCGAAGGAGCCACCACGATAACGCAGATTAGCAAGCAGAAGAGGGCGATAACCACGAAGTCAGAATCCATGCGACAGCATGCGGAGAGAGAAGATGGAGCTGTTAGAGGGAAAGACCATTTTTCTCATTAAAAACTAACAGACGCGTGGTCAAAAGGCATTTTGACCCTCATTTAATGCTGAAAATCAAGATTTTCAAATTTTTGGTGCTGGGTACCAATTTTAGAAACGTGGAGCGCTGTGTGCAATTGACCTCTAAGTATGAGGTATAGCGCAAAATTAATCAACAATTTGATGATGAGATTGAGAGGTTTCACGTGAGTGTTCCCAATAATATTTCTTTTTTCTATTCGAATTTGGGGATCTGAAGTGTAATTTAAAATTAATCATCCCTTTCAAGAAAACCGAAGAAAGATTTCCTGAAAATCGATTTGGTGACCAAATTCAGAAATTAGGGTTTTGTAATTTCAAATATGTTTTCCTTTTCCAAACAAAAGTCACCTTAAATGACCCTAGCGTGCTAAGCTCGTGTTCGTATATCAAATATCATTTTAGACAAGCACGAACTTAGTAAGCAGCCGCTAATTAGACGAACAAAAGCTCGAGAGCTCCTAAACAAGCCGAGTATTCGCTCATTTGCAGCCCTAGCAACATGTAAAGCCTTTAGAAGTCGATAAGGAAAAGTTTATGAATCGACCATTCTCCCTATCAGGGTTAAAATATAACGTCCTACCAACAAGCGACACGTGTCACATAAGGTATGCATGCTACCAGAACCTTTGACGACATCACTGAACTGGAACTCTGGTAGCCTCCCTGGCCGACTTGGGACCTAGTTCGCCTCCTCACCATAATTTCGGCCTTTTTAAGGACTCAAAAGGAACTTTCATTTCGATAACATCTGTCCTAGGCCAATAGAGGATTAGAAACTTAGGATTGTGGTAAGCTAATTAGTGTCACTTGAAATGACACCTGCTAAAGAGTATAACTTCGAAAAATGGTGATGTGCCATGACTTAAAGCCATTTGAAACTTAAGAAGCATGCTTCCCATGACCTGGGAAGCGTAGAGTGTGGAAGAGTAAACACTAAGAACAAGCCCCAAAAATTTTAAGCCCTGTTTGTTTCACAGAAAATGTTTCGCGGAAGATGCTTTTCGAAAAATACTTTGCTGGAATATGCTTCCCGAAAAAAAGCAGTTCCTAAAAATATTTTCAAGCTTTTCATTTTTTGTTGTTTAGGTGTCGCACAATGATACAACTACCTATACCAAAAAAAGATATGCTTTCTGATGTTTCCGCTGTTTAGGTATTGTTGTGTGTTTGTGTGTGCGGGTGCATGGGTGGGTGTGTCTGTGGGGGAGGGGGGTAATGGGTGGGTAGTGGGTAGGTGTGGTTGCACTACACCAAAATTGGTCTTTAGCGACGGATGTTTCTGTTGCTAAAGACCCCAAAACCGTCGGTAAATACTTATACCGAAGGAACGTCCGTTGGTAAAAGTCCGTTGGCAATAACCCCGTTGCTAAAAGATTAGCGACGGAATTATGTGATCCATAAAAAAAAATTTACTTTTACCGACGAAATTTTATGTCGCTAAAGTTATTTTTCATATTTTTAATTTCTGAATTTCTAGGGAAATGTTTTTTAAAAAATTTTAACGACTTCCGTCGAAAAAGGCTTTAGCGACATTTGTTCCGTTGTTAAAAGTCTATCTCTAAAAACATTTACTAGTCTGTACGACTTTTAACATGAAATTCTGATTTCAGTCGCTTAAAGCTTGTATTTAAAAAATTTACTAGTCTGTTCAAGGACTTTTAGTGAAGGAATTCTATCACTAAAAAAGTGAAAAAAGGCTTTTGATTTTTTATTATTTTTTAAAAACCCATACCTATTTCAGACAGTCCAACAATAATTTAATTCTTTAAACCAGCATTCATCTTTTACTCAATTTCAAGTAACACAAATAAGATTTACTGTAACAACCAAAATTACATGTTCGCCAAAAATATAATATAAAAGCGATCACAACAAAATTACAAGTTTCATTAATATATATATATATATATATATATATATATATATATATATATATATATATATATATATATATATATATATAGAAAAAACACACTTTGATTTACACATAGCCCAGTTAAAAACACAGTTACAAGTAGCAGAATTAGAGGCCAATGACTGGAAACAGAAAGATTATCTATATCCAGCTGATGGCTTAACTAAAAACATCTTAGGAACTCCTAGTGAAATCACTAGTAGAAAACAAAGTAATATTATTATAATGTTATTAATAAAATGCTTAGAAAAAATAGATACTCTAACACTTAGATTTAATGCATATCTAGATCATCCTAAAACAGAATTAGATATAGACAATCTATGTAACAAATTAGATAAAATAACCATAGATAAACCCAAAAGGCAAAACCAAGACAAACTTAACTTCCTAGTTTATGACAAGTCACAATAGTCATATTTTGGGAAGAGGAAATATAGAGGACAAAACCAGAACAGAAGTTTTGGCTACTGAAACTAGAAGGCGTAATGAAAACACATTACAAAATAGAGTTCTTAAATTATTTAGAACACCTTCTATTCCTATAATTTCTTTAGAACAAATAATAGATATAGATAGTCAAATACAACAATTTAGACAAAACAGACTAGATTTAATATCTCCACAAATCTGAAGAAAATGTATAGTTACAAAGACTTTGATATCTTAAAAGACTTAGACATAAAAATTCTCAATCAATCCATAGGAACTACATTTGTAGGACAAGGCTTAAGTATAGAACAATTACAAAATTTCATACGTATCACAGAAGAAGATGACAATTTAAACAGTTTAGATATATTTAATCAACCAGAATACACTATACAACATAGCCTAAACAACCCTATTATTGATAGTCTTAGTACAATAAACCCAAGCTTCAATCCGTCTCTGGATACTCCAAGCATAGAAAGTTTTGATATTTGCAGTTTTAACAATATAATCAGGATTTATAATGTCAAGCTTGCAATATATTAGGTTCAAATCCCATCTTTTGATAGGATCTTCCCCAATAAAGGGGAGTCTATCTATGGCCTTAAGAATATCATGTTTGTTTGTAAAATAGTTTATTAAATTGTAGCTGATTTTGTCTAAGTTATAAATATCTAGATCTATATTATCTTCTGGTTCATATTTATCTTCTACTAATTCTTCTATTCTTAAGCAATTATTATCTATATTGGTTAAACAACAATTTGTTTTACCATTACTACAGTCTTCACATATTTTATTTTTGCCTTTTATATTAACATAATTTCCACCACGCTTCTAGTTACGATGAACCAAATAGCCAGTAATAGTTCACCAGGTATTCCTAGACAAAGGCAACCTACTTATATTAGTAGTTCTGAAGATCGTTTCGACTCCAATGATATACAATTCCGTAGATTTCTAGTAACATTAGAAGTAATCGATGACACTAATGATTTGATTACATCCCATATAGCTGCAAATACATTACCACTTAGGTATAATCCCTTAAGAAGTTACATTAGTACTTTTATAAATGTTTCTGCTATAACCATAGGCATAGACACTTACTTAAAAAAAATAGTAGAATTTTATATATATTATAAAGACATTAAGAATAACTGGTTTTTGAAAACATGGTTAACAATTTTAATATTGATCAACAGACTACCGAACACATATTAAACACCTTTAGTTTATATTATACAGCTTTAGAAACTATAGACGCCACAAATGAAAGGATAAAACATTATATAGACACAGACTCTATTAATCTAGTTTACAACCCTTTATCTTTTTATATAAGATATTTTCTAAATTTAGACTTATTATTAGAAGATTTTGACATTTTCTTTCAACATCTTATAGGTTTTTATATACAATTAAAGAAAGTAATCAGTATCTAACAAGCCTAGATTATGAATTACTAGCCATAGTGTATGCATTAGAACACTTCAAGGCACTTTTAATTTCAAAGTATGAATTTTGCATTAGAACTGACTGTGAAGCAATAGTAAGATACAATAAAAATAAAGACTCTAGATATACTAATAGATGGTTAAAATTTATGACTACTCTAAGCAATTACAGAATAGACAAAATAGAATGACAACATATTAAAGGAGTCGATAACTCCGTTGCAGATTTGCTATCTAGAAAAATTTTATCTTAAGACTAACTTCAGACATTTATACAGATTTTCGTACAGACTTATAGAATTAGACAATTTTTCTGTTGTTTATTATTTGCAGATATGACGTCATCGACTTCAGCAGCATCTTCCTCTACTCAGGCTAGACAGACCAGGCAGAATCTGAACAACTAGCCAAACCCTATTTTTCCTACTCAATTTGTCAGTTACATTGACAATCTTGGTAGAAATAGGATAAATTATAATGGTAATAACTTAGAAGTCATACATGCGGGTGCAAGGTTTCAAGTCAAGGATCATAAAATTGGTCCTTTCCCTGTTGACCAAAGGACACTCATAGATAATTTATGGCAATCATATGTTAAAAAAGACAATGGATGGTTTTGAAGTTTTAAAAAATAAAATTCTTCTATAAAGACTCTCTCTCTCTCTGAAGTTTTTGCCCTATCTTTTTTGAATCATCTCTTTATTCCGCTACGTTTTTATCAAAATTATGCTTTATCCACTATGGATCACGGTCTAACCGGGGACTCTTCACCTTTGATCTCGATCTATAGACGGATACCCGACGTCGCTATGCCTCCGGGCAGGTCCTCAGGGACTGACGACTGGTTTAACGAAGTCTGCCCGATCAAAAATCAAAAGAGATCTGTTGCCGGTTTTTTAACAGATCTCTTTTGATTTTTGATCGGGCAGACTTCGTTAAACCAGTCGTCAGTCCTTTGAGGACCTGCCCGGAGGCATAGCGACGTCGGGTATCCGTCTATAGATCGAGATCAAAGGTGAAGAGTCCCCGGTTAGACCGTGATCCATAGTGGATAAAGCATAATTTTGATAAAAACGTAGCGGAATAAAGAGATGATTCAAAAAAGATAGGGCAAAAACTTAGAGAGAGAGAGAGAGTCTTTATTGAAGAATTTAATTTTTCAAAACTTCAGGATGCCTGGTAGATCTAGTCCAGATTAAAATCTCAGGATGCTGGGTTGAACTACTAAAGTTTTCTTTCAAGGTTATAAACTCAGGGCATGCGTTAGTCTGCGGGCTTTCAACGCCATCATTCGGCAATAACCCTGAACGACTCGCTCCCACTATTGTTTTAAACCTATAAAGAAGACTCTGGCAATTCGTTTTAAAAGCATAATCGATTTAGATCTAGGTAGACCTGAGGTAAGCATAATCAACTTTTTTAAAACAAAATTAATTAAAAGAGTCTCTCTTTCCCAAGTAAATGCCATATGATTTTTAATCAAAACATTATTAAGTTGTTTTTAGTCATATTAGACTTTGAGATAACCCGTTTCAGTTCATAGAAGCTTTTCACCTTCGAGCGTTTTCACCCCATAATTTTAAACAAGTTTAAAAGAGAATTAACTTACAGATATGGAAGCTTGCTTCGCACTTGAACTTTGGAACAAGATGATTATAGAGAGAAAGAGTAGTTAAGCATATGAAGGAAGAGTGTTTTGAGAGAAAATTGCAAGATTGCAGTTCTATTTCTTTCGTAGTGTAAAATCTGCCTCCGTCACTATTATTCGTAGTGCCTGCCTTTTCACCTTCTTCCATTAGCAAGAAAGTTACTTCATTCATTAGATTAAATTTAAGATTGTTTGTAGTTATTTGAGTATCTATAGAACTTGTTTCTAATTGTTCTAGATCTACTTGTATTTATTCTAATTCTTTAGGTTGTAAGTCATCTTCTAGAGAATCTATTATAGTTTCCATTTCTGTTTCTAGTAATATGTTTTGTTCATAAAGAGTCTTATGTTCTATTCTAATCTGTTCTATTTCTAGTATAGCATTGTTTATTTTATGATCTAATTCTGTCTTGTAATTTGTTATAGGCTCAAAACTTTCTATGCTTGGAGTATTCAGGGAAGGATTGAAGCTTAGGTTTAAGTTTTTAAGACTATCAAAAATAGGGTTGTTTAGGCTATGTTGTATAGTGTATTCTGGTTGATTAAATATATCTAAACTGTTTAATTTGTGATCTTCTTCTGTGATACGTATAAAATTTTGTAATTGTTCTATACTTAAGCCTTGTCCTACAAATGTAGTTCCTATGGATTGATTGAGAATTTTTATGTCTAAGTCTTTTAAGATATCAAAGTCTTTGTAACTATACATTTTCTTCATCTTCTGTGATATCTTGATCTTCTACATGAGTATTAGCCTCTACGTAATTTGTAAATCTAACTGATCTTCTTCCTGATGCGTCTATGTACCACATGTTATCTGTTGGTACGATACTGTTATTAGAGCTAGTCGTTAAAATCTTATCTACTAGCCATTCTTGTCCTGCATTTTCTAAGGAATCTACCTTGTAAGGTGGTAAAAGTCTAATACCTCTATTTATAATAAATTTTGCAGTGTCATCTATGGTTAACTTATATCCTACTTGACTACTTTGCGTTAATTTTCCTATAAATGTGGTGCATATTAAAAGGTTTTTGCCTTGTTGAAATCCTTATAACCTTTAGTCATTATTTTTACTTTTATGTTTTTGGCAAAATCTTTTGTATTAATACAAAAGTCTGGTGCACAATAAAAGATGCCACCATTGTTATTCATGTCAACTTCTATAGCTCCTATGATAGCCTGTTCACTAGAGAATCTATCATCTACTATAGCTAGAAATACTTTGGCACCGGTATCTCTTCTAGTTAAGCCTTTTACTCCTATTACTATTAATCCTATATGAGTTAAATTAAAATTTCCTCTGGTTAATTCTATTTCCGAGTCTGGATGTATTAAATTGACACTAGCTACATCTTCTCCTACACATATATTTTGGGTTTCTCTATAATGCATAAATAGTCTGGTTTGATTAAACTGAGAATGATGTTGATATAAGATTTGTGGAGATATTAAATCTAGTCTGTTTTGTCTAAATTGTTGTATTTGACTATCAATATCAATTATTTGTTCTAAAGAAATTATAGGAATAGAAGGTGTTCTAAATAATCTAAGAACTCTATTTTGTAATGTGTTTTTGTAACAACCCGAAATTCTCGGATCGTTAACCGATCAATCCATCGAATCTCAACTGTTCAATTTATTCATTTCCAATGATGATAACCCAACAACATCCATGTCAGAGCACTACAATCCATCAACTGTCTTAACAAACCAACCCAAAACAATAGTAAAGTACTTAAATTATTAAATTACATAACGGTTCTCTAACAAGGCTAAAAAATAATAATGTAAAAACATAAACTACTTTAAAGTTCAAGCTCGTACGTACCGAAATCTTACTGACAGTTATTTCCTGCAGAAAGGAACAGAAAAAGGGAGTGAGCTTTCGAGAGCTCAGTAAGGTCGCTCAACATTTAGTAGGGATTACAACGATTTGGTCAGAAGGTTATATCAATGACAGTATAGAAACAATATTCTCAATTCAAGATTCAATAAATACACTTTCGATTTCACTGAAGCAATACAGATGATATTGGACATGAGTATATTGCAAAGCCACACAGGCAGTGCAGGGTAACACTTAGCAAAGCCACACAGGCAGTGCTTAATAACAATATGGTTACATATGCATATGAACACTAGCTAGACCCTCAAGGTACTAGCATTTCCCGACAATAACAGACCATCCTTATATCACCCCCGATACAGACCATCCTTATAACTCCTCAATACACTACCTCATGCCAATATGCAGAATGCAATAAGCGATATTACAATGAACAAATCGACACTCAAAGAGAAATAAGTACTGAGCATCGAATGAGATTTTCAATAAACGTGCCAGGCTCAAACAAAGGTTATTAATGACAAACGATACAATTTCATCACAATTATAATTGAGTCCAAAGAAATAACGATAGCAAATCAGAATAATATATGAATCAAATAGAGGAGTTAGGTTCGGATGAAATTCCCTTACCTCGATCCAAGCGCTGAAGCTAAAACGCTTTCGAACAAATCCTCGAAGTTAACCTAGGTTGGCAAAGTCATTTATCAGAACACTTATTCATGCCACTACATTAAAATCTTAATATAATTATCCATAGCGTACCCATTTCTCTACCCGGATATGATGAAACTCGGAGCGATTTCTCACACGGCCAACCTACCCCGAAGTTCGCCACACGTCCCGAGACTCAGAAATATCCCAAAAATGCTCTAATCGTTCATTTAACATTATTTATAGCTTAATATAGCATATGCGATAAAAATATCATTTTTTTAATATTCTCGAACAAAAATAATCTCCTTAACTCCACTAAACCCCATAACTTACCATCATTTCTTCTAGCTGGAAATAAAGGATCATAATTTTTGTAACAGCTTTATAAGACTTATAAAAATTTCTGAAATTGAAATTAGAAATAAAAAGGCGTTAAAATATTTTAAAAAAAGCTTCATTTTTGTTAAATTCAATGCGATAGAAAAATGATAGCAAATGTACTCTAAAAATCACCAAATTTACACTGAACCTTTATTATATTATAAAAGTATTACTATAATTTTCCCTAGAACATTTTCAGGGTTTAAAGGCTTCAAATGAATTTTACCATTTTAAGTTCACAGAAAATATTAAAAATACCTTTGATCTCAGAAAATTATGAAATTTTACCAGTAATTCTAGCATAGTCTCAGGTACTATAATATAAATTTTCACATTCTAATATTCACTATACGCTATGCAAAGTTCGTGCTAAGCTTAACGTTAAACTACACACACACACAGCACAGCACAGCACATGCACTCAGTAACTACCCAGTTACTCCATCTCTCAGTCCCATACAAGCATAACCCCTCACAGAGAACTCTCACGCACACACACACCATGTACACGGCACCACACCCAGGCACACTCACAAATCACAGCATATGTTCACTATCATTTCACTCACATTTCACACACTATCACACCTGCACACTTCCATGCCCACATACGTTATACACCCATAAACACACACTAAGTATACCCATACACTCACACGGCTTGCAAACCCATTTGCATTCTCTCTTTCTTGCTTTCCTTCTCCAGACACTCGCACACTCATGCACTCAGAATTGTCACACACACACACACACACACTTCACCACCCCCACTACACGGCTGCATTCTATGGTCCTCATCTCTCTCTGTCTCTCTCTCTCTCTCTCTAAACTTAAAACCCATTTCCCCCTTCATCTTCTTCCTCCTTTCACTTTCTGTCCAACCCAGAAAATGCACTCACCAACTCACTGTTACTGTTCACGCAGTTTCATTCTCACCCCTAGCACACTAGAAATTCACTCCATTAACATACATATACACACACTATATCTACACCATACACACCCACTTCAATTCCTTCCATCTCACCCCTGTAAAAACACTCACCCACACACCTTAGTTCTCACTCCCCACTCAGCCCTCACACAGGTATACAACACCTCACATTTCTTCCCAAAATGCACCGCATACACTCACATTAAGCACGCAATGCCCACATAAACACCCAGCATACTTATGGAGACACAGACACGGTTTACACCTGCTCTTTGTACACAAATATACACTTATTCACACCCATGAACATCCACTAATTTCACACACAAAAAGAAAATGGTCATGGCAGCCGTGAATTCCGTTCCATAACCAACACCCGACATCTCGGTTGAATTTCGGCAGCCCACAAGAACCCACTATCTCACGGTCTCCTCACCCAAGGTCACCCCATTCACAGATCTTCACAAAACAATAAAAACGAGACCCATTTATGTATATCATGGTCACCTATGAATATATGTATATATAATCATCACGTGTATCGAATTAAAGCTTTCCACTACCCTGTAAATCACGGCTTCCTCACCCACGTACACAAAGCTGCAACCCAGCCCCTTAATCCCATAAAATACAGAATAGAGTTGAGATAAAGAGGAAGCAAACTTACCGGAATACCAACTCGATCGCCAGAAATCTTGTCCCGTTCTCCTTCCCTCTAATTCTTCCTCTCGAATGCGTCTGGCGGCCTAAAGGGTGGCTGCCCAGACAAAGCTTTATATATATATATAGGTTAAAAGAAGCCCTCATTGGAAAAATGAAAAGAAAACCTTTTAAAATCCTTTTGTCGCTAAAACCTTCTAACCCCAATCTTATTATATCGGAAATGATCCCATAATAAAATACTTATGATACGTGATGTGTTAGGGAAATTATAAATGGTTTGTTACGCCATCCCGTTTGACAAATCGTCGCTAATAAGTACACCGGTACCAAAGAAGTTTAATTGTCGCTACAAAAGTATACTAATGCTTAAAATTAATTCATCGCTAAAATACACGTCGACGTTAAATAATGAAATATATCGGCGCTAAAAATTTTATATCGACGTTAATAAACTTTAAATTTGTTGCTAAAGATTGCCGATAAGATTTTCGCTCACGGAAATCTACGCTAAAACTTGCGTAAGAAAGTCACGCTTTATAATAAAATTAAGCGTCCAGGTAATATAAAAGTTGGGGTGTTACAGTTTTCATTACGCCTTCTAGTTTCAGTAGCCAAAACTTCTGTTCTGGTTCTGTCCTCTATATTTCCTCTTCCCAAAATATGACTATTGTGACTTGTCATAAACTAAGAAGTTAAGTGTGTCTTGGTTTTTCCTTTTGGGTTTATCTATGGTTATTTTATCTAATTTTTTACATAGATTGTCTATATCTAGTTCTGTTTTAGGATGATCTAGATAAGAATTAAGTCTAAGTGTTAGAGTATCTATTTTTTCTACGCATTTGATGAATAACACTATAATAATATTACTTTGTTTTCTACTAGTGATTTCACTAGGAGTTCCTAAGATGTTTTTAGTTAAGCCATCAGCTGGATATAGATAATCTTTTTGATCTGCTAAGGCTTTTTTATAATCTAAGTTGTCTTCGTAATTACTACTCATTTATATTCTAAACCTTGTATATTAAAATAATGCCTTAAATTATCTTCTAACTTATTAGTTTGTTTTTCTAGGTGTTCAACTATTGTTATTATCTTTTCTATTTCTATAGCCTGTTTAATGAGCTTATCAATTGCTACTTCAATTTTAGCTTCATCATGTTTTGTCTTATCAAAAGATTGTTTGAAAATATCTTTCATATAGTCTAAATTTTCTCTAATTGTTTTTAAACTTTTGGTGTCAGTTTGAATATTAACTAAATCTAATTTATTAGTAGTTGTCATTTATATACCATTAAGGGAGTTGTCTAGATTAGCTAGGGCTTCATCGTAACTGCTTAGAGGAGGTATGTGGACCGCTGGTAACACAGCATTTCTCCTTAATATCTGTTGTATATGCATGGAGGAATATCTACTGTTATTTGCTTGATCTATTAGTCCTATATGATGTCTTAAGAGTTTTTCTAGATATTCATTCATTATACGTGTATAGGGATCTAACAGAGAAGTATAATTTAGATAGGATTTTAGAGGATCTCTAAATATTCTATGCCTGCCTGTGTCTAGAAAATATTTAAGACTTTTGTTTGTAGAATTAACAAGATCTAAAGCAGTATAAAAGGCATTAAATTGTCTAGCATGTGCCTGATATTGTTCATAGTCTTTAGTGTAAGAACAATAATACGTAGGATTTGCAGGTCTAGTACTAGCAGTTCCACTTACAGGATGTTCATTCATGATAATTAATAAAAGGGGCTACTTGCTCTGGGCTACTTGTTCTAATTGCCCCAGAAGACATAACAATAATAATTTTAAAGCAATGATAGTTAATAACACTAATACCTTAATTAAGCACCATAATATTTTAAAAACCAGACTAGACTATGTACTTATAGAAAAAACACACTTTGATTTACACATAGCCCAGTTAAAAACACAGTTACAAGTAGCAGAATTAGAGGCCAATGACTGGAAACAGAAGTATGTCACTCTTCTTTCTTCCAAACACCAGTCATCTAAACCCACTACTACCGGGGTTAAAGGAGTAGCTAATCCAGATTCACAGGCTTCTGGTAAAGATAAATCAAGTCCTGTTAAAGCTGGTAATTTGCTCAAAATTACTGAAAATCCTTTGAGTTCAGGAAAAGGAACTCCTAGTCCAGTTCAACAGGTAGCTGGTAAAGACTATTCAAAACCTGTGATAGTTGGGGGTTTACTCAAAATCTCTGAAAACCCTTTGAGTTCAGGAGAAAGAACTCCTAGCCCAGAAAGACAGGTATCTGGTAAAGGCAAAGGGAAATTAAATCCTGAAACCCCTGGCCGTTTGGGTAAAACGGAACTTTTAAAAAGAAATAAAAAGAAAGCAAAAAGGCAGGCATATTCTGTCCAAAAACAAGTAGCTGAGGCATTTGCTGATTTCATCAGCTCTACTTTTAGCAAACTTAATAATCCAGGCGAGGCAGTGGAAGATTTGAAAAAATCTATCACATCTGATAGCAAGATCTATGAAGACCCCTTATTCCAAGACGCTCAACGACAGACTCCGAGCCCTGTCATTTCTGAAGAAATTTCTGATGATACGACAGCAGAGGAAGAGGAATCTGTACCTAAACAAAAAGACTAGGACCGACTCTCAGCCATGACAGACGTAATTGAAGACTTGACAGCTAGAGCATCTATCCCAAGACTTTCTCTACGTCGGCAGGATAATACAAGACTCCAATAATGACAGTTACGTCGGCAGGATAATACAAGACTTCAATAATGACAGAAAGACTTGATATAAAGAGCATCTTTCTCAAGACTTTCTCTCTACAAAGGCAGGACAACTTTTCTGACTAAAGAGGAGACAAGCACAGTAGACATATTAAGCATCTTTTAGCTTTTATAGACTTTATAGACTCTTAGGCCTTACGACTTTAATAAATTTGTAATGTAGCCTAGAAAGCAACTTCGTCTTTTAGCACACCTGTAAAGTCTTTTTAATCATGTAAGTACTCTGTAGCTAGCCTCTTCTGTCTATATAATGAGGCAGACCTCATTTGTAAAGAGACACGAAAGAAATACAACTGCAATCTTGCAATTTTCTCTCAAAACACTCTTCCTTCACATGCTTAACTACTCTTTCTCTCTATAATCATCTTGTTCCAAAGTTCAAGTGCGAAGCAAGCTTCCATATCTGTAAGTTAATTCTCTTTTAAACTTGTTTAAAATTATGGGGTGAAAACGCTCGAAGGTGAAAAGCTTCTATGAACTGAAACGGGTTATCTCAAAGTCTAATATGACTAAAAACAACTTAATAATGTTTTGATTAAAAATCATATGGCATTTACTTGGGAAAGAGAGACTCTTTTAAAAAACTTTTTGTTTTGAAAAATGATTATGCTTACCAACAGGTTTACCTAGATCTAAATCGATTATGCTTCTAAACGAATTACCAGAGTCTTCTTTATGGGTTTAAAACAATAGTGGGAGCGAGTCGTTCAGGGTTATTGCCGAGTGATGGCGTTGAAAGCCCGCAGACTAACGCATGCCCTGAGTTTATAACCTTGAAAGAAAACTTTGGTAGTTCAACCCAGCATCCTGAGATTTTAATCTGGACTAGATCTACCAGGCATCCTGAAGTTTTAAAAAATTAAATTCTTCTATAAAGACTCTCTCTCTCTCTCTAAGTTTTTGCCCTATCTTTTTTGAATCATCTCTTTATTCCGCTACGTTTTTATCAAAATTATGCTTTATCCACTATGGATCACGGTCTAACCGGGGACTCTTCACCTTTGATCTCGATCTATAGACGGATACCAGACGTCGCTATGCCTCCTGGCAGGTCCTCAAAGGATTGACGACTGGTTTAACGAAGTCTACCCGATCAAAAATCAAAAGAGATCTGTCAAAACCGGCCAAAACCCCCCTCATTGGTATCAGAGCCATACTTTCCTTGGCTTTGAAGAGATAATCACTTAGTAAAGGAGAATGCGAAGTAGCCCAGAGCAAGTAGCCCCTTTTATTAATTATCATGAATGAACATCCTGTAAGTGGAACTGCTAGTACTAGACCTGCAAATCCTACGTATTATTGTTCTTACACTGAAGACATTGAACGATATCAGGCACGGGCTAGACAATTTAATGCTTTAGCAAATTCGACTGTAAATCAGGTTTTTATCAGATTAAGATGTGGCCTGAAGACGTTAAGTGGACTGCTTTCACTACACCAGAAGGTTTATATGAATGGCTTGTTATGCCTTTTGGTCTCAAGACAGCACCAAGTATCTTCCAGCGTAAAATGGATGATATTTTTAGACCATATAATGATTTTATCTTAGTTTATATAGATGACATACTAGTTTGTAGTAAGAATGAAAATGAGCATTTGGCTCATCTAGATTTAGTATTCAAACTCTTTAATAAGCATGGTTTAATTCTTAGTAAAAAGAAAGTAGAATTATTTAAAACTAATATAAAATTTTTAGGAATGGAAATAGGAAATGGCAAAATTAAATTACAAGAGCATATAGCTAAAAAGATCTTAGACTTTCCAGATAAATTAAGTTTTCTTTCAAGGTTATAAACTCAGGGCATGCGTTAGTCTGCGGGCTTTCAACGCCATCATTCGGCACTAACCCTGAACGACTCGCTCCCACTGTTGACTCCAATAATGACAGTTACGTCGGCAAGATACGACAAGACTCCAATAATGACAGAAAGACTTGATATAAAGAGCATCTTTCTCAAGACTTTCTCTCTACAAAGGCAGGACAACTTTTCTGACTAAAGAGGAGACAAGCACAGTAGACATATTAAGCATCTTTTAGCTTTTATAGACTTTATAGACTCTTAGGCCTTACGACTTTAATAAATTTGTAATGTAGCCTAGAAAGCAACTTCGTCTTTTAGCACACCTGTAAAGTCTTTTTAATCATGTAAGTACTCTGTAGCTAGCCTCTTCTTGATACCATTTTTGGGGGGTTTTGCCGGATTAATGACAGATCTCTTTTGATTTTTGATCGGGTAGACTTCGTTAAACCAGTCGTCAGTCCTTTGAGGACCTGCCCGGAGGCATAGCGACGTCGGGTATCCGTCTATAGATCGAGATCAAAGGTGAAGAGTCCCCGGTTAGACCGTGATCCATAGTGGATAAAGCATAATTTTGATAAAAACGTAGCGGAATAAAGAGATGATTCAAAAAAGATAGGGCAAAAACTTAGAGAGAGAGAGAGAGTCTTTATTGAAGAATTTAATTTTTCAAAACTTCAGGATGCCTGGTAGATCTAGTCCAGATTAAAATCTCAGGATGCAGGGTTGAACTATCAAAGTTTTCTTTCAAGGTTATAAACTCAGGGCATGCGTTAGTCTGCGGGCTTTCAACGCCATCATTCGGCAATAACCCTGAACGACTCGCTCCCACTATTGTTTTAAACCTATAAAGAAGACTCTGGCAATTCGTTTTGTTCATAAAGAGTCTTATGTTCTATTCTAATCTGTTCTATTTCTAGTATAGCAGTGTTTATTTTATGATCTAATTCTGTCTTGTAATTTGTTATAGGCTCAAAACTTTCTATGCTTGGAGTATCCAGAGAAGGATTGAAGCTTGGGTTTATTGTACTAAGACTATCAATAATAGGGTTGTTTAGGCTATGTTGTATAGTGTATTCTGGTTGATTAAATATATCTAAACTGTTTAAATTGTCATCTTCTTCTGTGATACGTATGAAATTTTGTAATTGTTCTATACTTAAGCCTTGTCCTACAAATGTAGTTCCTATGGATTGATTGAGAATTTTTATGTCTACGTCTTTTAAGATATCAAAGTCTTTGTAACTATACATTTTCTTCATCTTCTGTGATATCTTGATCTTCTACATGAGTATTAGCCTCTACGTAATTTGTAAATCTAACTGATCTTCTTCCTGATGCGTCTATGTACCACATGTTATCTGTTGGTACGATACTGTTATTAGAGCTAGTCGTTAAAATCTTATCTACTAGCCATTCTTGTCCTGCATTTTCTAAGGAATCTACCTTGTAAGGTGGTAAAAGTCTAATACCTCTATTTATAATAAATTTTGCAGTGTCATCTATGGTTAACTTATATCCTACTTGACTGCTTTGTGTTAATTTTCCTATAAATGTGGTGCATATTAAAAGGTTTTTGCCTTGTTGGAAATCTTTATAACCTTTAGTCATTATTTTTACTTTTATGTTTTTGGCAAAATCTTTTGTATTAATACAAAAGTCTGGCGCACAATAAAAAATGCCACCATTGTTGTTCATGTCAACTTCTATAGCTCCTATGATAGCCTGTTCACTAGAGAATCTATCATCTACTATAGCTAGAAATACTTTGGCACCGGTATCTCTTCTAGTTAAGCCTTTTACTCCTATTACTATTAATCCTATATGAGTTAAATTAAAATTTCCTCTGGTTAATTCTATTTCAGAGTCTGGATGTATTAAATTGACACTAGCTACATCTTCTCCTACACATCTATTTTGGGTTTCTCTATAATGCATAAATAGTCTGGTTTGATTAAACTGAGAATGATGTTGATATAAGATTTGTGGAGATATTAAATCTAGTCTGTTTTGTCTAAATTGTTGTATTTGACTATCAATATCTATTATTTGTTCTAAAGAAATTATAGGAATAGAAGGTGTTCTAAATAATCTAAGAACCCTATTTTGTAATGTGTTTTCATTACGCCTTCTAGTTTCAGTAGCCAAAACTTCTGTTCTGGTTCTGTCCTCTATATTTCCTCTTCCCAAAATATGACTATTGTGACTTGTCATAAACTAGGAAGTTAAGTTTGTCTTGGTTTTTCCTTTTAGGTTTATCTATGGTTATTTTATCTAATTTTTTACATAGATTGTCTATATCTAATTCCGTTTTAGGTTGATCTAGATATGCATTAAGTCTAAGTGTTAGAGTATCTATTTTCTCTAAGCATTTTATTAATAACATTATAATAATATTACTTTGTTTTCTGCTAGTGATTTCACTAGGAGTTCCTAAGATATTTTTAGTTAGGCCATCAGCTGGATATAAGTAACATGGCTGATCTGCTAAGACCTTTTTATAATCTCAATTGTTTTCGTAATTGTTATTCATTTATATTCTAAACCTTGTAGATTAAAATAATGCCTTAAATTATCTTCTGACTTATTAGTTTGTTTTTCTAGGTGTTCTACTATTGTTATTATCTTTTCTATTTCTATAGCTTGTTTAATGAGCTTATCAATAGCTACTTCAATTTTAGCTTCATCTTGTTTTGTCTTATCAAAAGATTGTTTGAAAATATCTTTCATATAGTCTAGATTTTCTCTAATTGTTTTTAAACTTTTGGTGTCAGTTTGAATATTAACTAAATCTAATTTGTTTGTAGTTGTCATCTATATACCATTAAGAGAGTTGTCTAGATTAGCTAGGGCTTCATCATCCCAAGGGTAATCATTACTATCTTCGTCATAATTTAAATAATCTTCATAATCTAAGTCTGATTCTAACTGTAAATTATTCATATTGTTTATGATTCCTATAGAGACATCTGTAGGTACCCTTAAATTGTTTAATTCTATTGTTTGATCAGTGGTTTGATCTAAATGATCTAGTCTTCTATGAAATTCAGTATAATATAAAGAGTTGTTGTGGTTGTCTTTTAATTGTATATAAAAACCTATAAGATGTTGAAAGAAAATGTCAAAATCTTCTAATAATAAGTCTAAATTTAGAAAATATCTTATATAAAAAGATAAAGGGTTGTAAACTAGATTAATAGAGTCTGTGTCTATATAATGTTTTATCCTTTCATTTGTGGCGTCTATAGTTTCTAAAGCTGTATAATATAAACTAAAGGTGTTTAATATGTGTTCGGTAGTCTGTTGATCAATATTAAAATTGTTAACCATGTTTTCAAAAACAAAGGGCTCTTGATAAGGCTCAGTGTTTAAGTCTCTATCTGTCATTAGTCTGGTAGGTGTAAACTGTTTGGTTCTTCATTATCACTAGAACTATCTGAATCCGTACTGTCTATATTACTTGTAATTTGTAAGAAATTAATATGGTCTGTTAAATTTTCTAAGGCAGTAGATTCGTGTCTTTCTATAATAGTTCTAAATCTATCAAAATGGGGTCTATTGATTCTAAGTCTCAAATATTCCCTACTGTAATAATCGTTATTCTTAATGTCTTTATAATATATATAAAATTCTACTATTTGTTTTAAGTAAGTGTCTATGCCTATGGTTATAGCAGAAACATTTATAAAAGTACTAATGTAACTTCTTAAGGGATTATACCTAAGTGGTAATGTATTTGCAGCTATATGAGATGTAATCAAATCATTAGTGTCATCGATTACTTCTAATGTTACTAGAAATCTACGGAATTGTATATAATTTGTTTCGAAACGGTCTTCAGAACTACTAATATAAGTAGGTTGTCTTTGTCTAGGAATACCTGGTGAACTATTACTGGCCATTTGGTTCATCGTAACTAGGCTCATCATAACTACTTAGAGGAGGTGTGTGGACAGCTGGTAACACAGCATGTCTCCTTAATATCTGTTGTATATGCATGGAGGAATATCTACTGTTATTTGCTTGATCTATTATTCCTATATGATGTCTTAAGAGTTTTTCTAGGTATTCATTCATTACACGTGTATAGGGATCTAACAGAGAAGTGTAATTTAGATAGGATTTTAGAGGATCTCTAAATATTCTATGCCTACCTGTGTCTAGAAAATATTTAAGACTTTTGTTTGTAGAATTAACAAGATCTAAAGCAGTATAAAAGGCATTAAATTGTCTAGCATGTGCCTGATATTGTTCATAGTCTTCAGTATAAGAACAATAATACGTAGGATTTGCAGGTCTAGTACTAGCAGTTCCACTTACAGGATGTTCATTCATGATGTTTGATATAAAGGGGTTACTTGCTCTGGGTTACTTCGCATTCTCCTTTACTAAGTGATTATCTCTTCAAAGCCAAGGAAAGTATGGCTCTGATACCATTTTTGGGGGTTTAGGCCGGTTTTGACAGATCTCTTTTGATTTTTGATCGGGTAGACTTCGTTAAACCAGTCGTCAATCCTTTGAGGACCTGCCAGGAGGCATAGCGACGTCTGGTATCCGTCTATAGATCGAGATCAAAGGTGAAGAGTCCCCGGTTAGACCGTGATCCATAGTGGATAAAGCATAATTTTGATAAAAACGTAGCGGAATAAAGAGATGATTCAAAAAAGATAGGGCAAAAACTTAGAGAGAGAGAGAGAGTCTTTATAGAAGAATTTAATTTTTCAAAACTTCAGGATGCCTGGTAGATCTAGTCCAGATTAAAATCTCAGGATGCAGGGTTGAACTATCAAAGTTTTCTTTCAAGGTTATAAACTCAGGGCATGCGTTAGTCTGCGGGCTTTCAACGCCATCATTCGGCAATAACCCTGAACGACTCGCTCCCACTATTGTTTTAAACCCATAAAGAAGATTCTGGCAATTCGTTTTAAAAGCATAATCGATTTAGATCTAGGTAGATCTGAGGTAAGCATAATCATTTTAAAAAACAAAATTAATTAAAAGAGTCTCTCTTTCCCAAGTAAATGCCATATGATTTTTAATCAAAACATTATTAAGTTGTTTTTAGTCATATTAGACTTTGAGATAACCCGTTTCAGTTCATAGAAGCTTTTCACCTTCGAGCGTTTTCACCCCATAATTTTAAACAAGTTTAAAAAAGAATTAACTTACAATATGGAAGCTTGCTTCGCACTTGAACTTTGGAACAAGATGATTATAGAGAGAAAGAGCAGTTAAGCATGTGAAGGAAGAGTGTTTTGAGAGAAAGATTGCTAGATTGCAATTGTATTTCTTTCGTGTCTCTTTACAAATGAGATCTGCCTCATTATATAGACAGAAGAGGCTAGCTACAGAGTACTTACATGATTAAAAGGACTTTACAGATGTGCTAAAAGACGAAGTTACTTTCTAGGCTACATTACAAATTTATTAAAGTCTTAAAGCCTAAGAGTCTATAAAGTCTATAAAAGCTAAAAGATGCTTAATATGTCTACTGTGCTTGTCTCCTCTTTAGTCAGAAAAGGTGCCTGCTGTTTGTAGAGAGAAAGTCTTGAGAAAGATGCTCTTTATATCAAGTCTTTCTGTCATTATTGAAGTCTTGTATTATCCTGCCGACGTAAAGAAAGTCTTGAGATAGATGCTCCAGCTGTCAAGTCTTCAATTACGTCTGTCATGGCTAAGAGTCTGTCTTAGTCTTCTTGCTTAGGTTCAGATTCCTCTTCCTCTGCTGTCGTATCATCAGAAATTTCTTCAGAAATGACAGGGCTCGGAGTCTGTCGTTGAGCGTCTTGGAATAAGGGGTCTTCATAGATCTTGCTATCAGATGTGATAGATTTTTTCAAATCTTCCACTGCCTCGCCTGGATTATTAAGTTTGCTAAAAGTAGAGCTGATGAAATCAGCAAATGCCTCAGCTACTTGTTTTTGGACAGAATATGCCTGCCTTTTTGCTTTCTTTTTATTTCTTTTTTGAAGTTCCGTTTTACCCAAACGGCCAGGGGTTTCAGGATTTAATTTGCCTTTGCCTTTACCAGATACCTGTCTTTCTGGGCTAGGAGTTCTTTCTCCTGAACTCAAAGGGTTTTCAGAGATTTTGAGTAAACCTCCAACTATCACAGGTTTTGAATAGTCTTTACCAGCTACCTGTTGAACTGGACTAGGAGTTCTTTTTCCTGAACTCGAAGGGTTTTTAGTAATTTTGAGCAAATTACCAGCTTTAACAGGACTTGATTTATCTTTACCAGAAGCCTGTGAATCTGGATTAGCTACTCCTTTAACCCCGGTAGTAGTGGGTTTAGATGACTGGTGTTTGGAAGAAAGAAGAGTGACATACTTCTGTTTCCAGTCATTTGCCTCTAATTCTGCTACTTGTAACTGTGTTTTTAACTGGGCTATGTGTAAATCAAAGTGTGTTTTTTCTACAAGTACATAGTCTAGTCTGGTTTTTAAAATATTATGGTGCCTAATTAAAGTATTGCAGTTTTCGCAATCTGCTGTAGTAGAGTCTTCGGTAGAATCTGTCTTGGCATTCTGGGCTAATATAATAATTGGGTCCAAAATAATGTGTCTGCATTAATGAGGTGGCTTCTTGAAAGGTAATGGTACCTTTGTACCAAGGTGCTTTTTCGTTACCAACTCCTCCTACCATTGCCTCAGGGTAGCTTTTATAAATCCCTGGAATATTGCCTTTGAAAACACAATAAAAATTGTATTTTTTAGTGTCTCTAATCTTATGGAAATAATTTGCCACAGCATTTACTGTATTGACAAACCATCCGTTGTCTTTTTTGACATATGATTGCCATAAATTATCTAGAAGTGTCATTTGGTCAACTGGGAAAGGACCAATCTTATGGTCTTTGACTTGGAACCTTGCACCCGCATGTATGACTTCTAAGTTATTACCATTATAATTTATCCTATTTCTACCAAGATTGTCAATGTAACTGACAAATTGAGTAGGAAAAATAGGGTTTGTCTGGTTGTTCAGATTCTGCCTGGTCTGCCTAGTCTGAGTAGAAGGAAGATGCTGCAGAAGTCGATGACGCCATATCTGCAAATAATAAACAGAAAATTGTCTAATTCTAGAAGTGTATAAAATTCTGTATAAGTGTCTGGGATTATCTTATGATAAAATTTTTCTAGATAACAAATCTGCAACGGAGTTATCGACTCCTTTAATATGTTGCCATTCTATTTTGTCTATTCTGTAATTGCTTAGAGTAGTTATAAATTTTAACCATCTATTGGTATATCTAGAGTCTTTATTTTTATTGTATCTTACTATTGCTTCACAGTCAGTTCTAATGCAAAATTCATACTTTGAAATTAGAAGTGCCTTGAAGTGTTCTAGGGCATAAACTATGGCTAGTAATTCATAATCTAAGCTTGTTAGATACTGATTACTTTCTTTGTACTTGCCACTATAATATCTACAAATTCTTTCTTCTTTTTTGTTACTATATTTATTTGGTTTGCAGTATAATACTGCTCCCCAACCATCTTTGCATCCATCAGTTTGGACAATAAGATAGTCTGTATCTAAAGGTAGATATAAGTCAGGTAATTGTTTTACCCTATCTTTTATAGTTTTAATGAGCCTAATATCTTCTATATTGAAATGTCTTTGCCCATTTTTTCTAGTTTTGTTATATAGGGGACCTATTAACTTGCTAAGGTCTTTAAAATAAATTCTAGCTTGATTAACTAATCCAAGGAAAGCCTGGATTTGTTTTAAACCTTCTAATTTATCTGGAAAGTCTAAGATCTTTTTAGCTATATGCTCTTGTAATTTAATTTTGCCATTTCCTATTTCCATTCCTAAGAATTTTATATTAGTTTTAAATAATTCTACTTTCTTTTTACTAAGAATTAAACCATGCTTATTAAAGAGTTTGAATACTAAA
This sequence comes from Escallonia rubra, assembly GCA_033065855.1. NCBI lineage: Eukaryota > Viridiplantae > Streptophyta > Magnoliopsida > Escalloniales > Escalloniaceae > Escallonia > Escallonia rubra. Next base: position 154,938 of record JAVXUO010001247.1, read on the forward strand.
TCTAGATGAGACAAATGCTCATTTTCATTCTTACTACAAACTAGTATGTCATCTATATAAACTAAGATAAAATCGTTATATGGTCTAAAAATATCATCCATTTTACGCTGGAAGATACTTGGTGCTGTCTTAAGACCAAAAGGCATAACAAGCCATTCATATAAACCTTCTGGTGTAGTGAAAGCAGTCCACTTAACGTCTTCAGGCCACATCTTAATCTGATAAAAACCTGATTTACAGTCGAATTTGCTAAAAATCTTCTTGCCTTGTATTTTACTTAAAAGGAAGGTTTTGTTTGGAATATTATAACTATCGTCTTTTATATTATCATTAAGTCTTTTGTAGTTAATAACCATTCTACTCTTTCCTCTAAGTATTTCTGCGTGATTTCTTACAATGAAAGCTGCAGATCTATGAGGACTGTTGCTAGGTCTAATTACTTTTAAAGTTGTTAAATCTTTAATGTGCATCTTAAAATCGTCTGTATCTATGCTACTTGCTTCTATATTTGCAGTTTTAACAATATAATCAGGATTTATAATGTCAAGCTTGCAATATATTTGGTTCAAATCCCATCTTTTGATAGGATCTTCCCCAATAAAGGGGAGTCTATCTATGGCCTTAAGAATATCATGTTTGTTTGTAAAATAGTTTATTAAATTGTAGCTGATTTTGTCTAAGTTATAAATATCTAGATCTATATTATCTTCTGGTTCATATTTATCTTCTACTAATTCTTCTATTCTTAAGCAATTATTATCTATATTGGTTAAACAACAATTTGTTTTACCATTACTACAGTCTTCACATATTTTATTTTTGCCTTTTATATTAACATAATTACCACCACGCTTCTTAGCGTACTCTGATGGAGTGTCTATGTTAATAGGTGTATGTGTGACATTCTGTGCTATTTGAATAAAGTCTTTGGTAATAGTTAAGGTATTATTGTCATTTATTAAGAAGTTTATTCCAAGAATAATTTTCCCTTCTGAATGTGCTATAGGTGCACAGAAGGCTTGTTTAAGAATATAAGGTTTGCTCTGTGTATTGCATGGTGTGAGAAAGGTAATAGAAGCATTTGTAATATATTTATCATAAGTTATTGGGTTGCCTGTGAATCCTATTCCTATCAACGGGTCTTCAAAGGTTTTAATGTGTGATAGATCAGCTAAGCTTGGATCTATAACAGTTATGGTGCAACCTGTATCTATTATTGCATTCGTTTCTATTAGCTTGTGATAATGCCTAATTTGTACTCTAGTAGTTATAAGGTTGTTAAATCTTGCCTTAGTGCAGAATTTTTCTATTTTAAAGTCTTGTTGTATTTGTTGGATTAAGTGTTTATTATTTCCAATGATAAATTCATCTTCATGCCTTTGTTTTAAGGTTTCTTCTATTAAAATAACCTTTTGTTCTAAGAATTCAAGTCTTCTATTGACATTTTTATCATAATAAACGTCTTTGTTTGTTTTTATTTCTAAAGGTTTGATAATATCTATGTTGTATTTTATTTTAATGCATTTTACGCATGCTTCTATATAACATAATTCACATTTACATCTAACTTTAATTGCAGGGTACCAATTGCATATATAACAAGGTGTTGTATCTATTCCTTTTTCTATTTGCCACTGGTGTATACAGTTTTCTTCTAAAGTTAATTTTTCAGCTAAGGGTTTGAACATAAAATTGTATATTTCTGTGTTTCTTAATGAATTTATAAAAGTATCTAGTCTATCCGTAGTTTCGACTGGAAGATTTTCATCTTCATCATCACTACTCATAGAGAGGTTATCTTCTATGTATTCTTCTATTGATTTAATACTATATATACTT